>CAWVRF010001162.1:0-114000 GCA_963932465.1 Maratus speciosus
TTTACTATTCATTTAAATTATTCTAAATTGACGGCCTATTCATTAATTCCTTTTTTTAATACGCTCTATTATTTATTTCTAGCTAAATTCCTCTATTTTTAAAACGCGTATCTTAATAATAGATTTATTCCAAAACGTAATCTAAACTTTTAATCCCTTCATTAATTTTTATCGTCTACCAAACTGTAAAGTTCTGAACGCAGTTACTTATTTTTCGAATATTTATCAAAACCATTTTTACTTTTTTATTCTATTTCATCTCATTTTCCAGCCCGCGAGGCGTCAGTATTTTCATATAGAAATCATTCCATTAGCGGCGCTTGGACTCTTTCCTGTGACGTTTCTTGATCGCTCTCCATTGGCTGAGTGTTGGATCCCAGTTTCACTTGGAGGCTCGTTCGTGATTTTCGTTGGTTTAGCTTGAAGTTTTCATTTCAATCGGCATTCTCATAAATAGCTAGAGCATGAGCTCAGAACGAGAGTATTTTGTGCTGTGATTGTTTACATAACCTGTTACCCGGTGTCCTTAGCCATGTGGAATATTCATTTCGTAAATTAAAATCTATTTAGCATGAGTAATTAGTTTATGCTCGAGTGAAATGCTCTGATTTCTCATCTGCGGGAATTGTTTTGTGATGGTGTGTTCTGATGGAATAAACAGTTGTTCTATAACTACGTTTCCATGTGTTTAATTGGGTAAACACCATATTTCTTCATACGCCTATTTTCGCCACTCACACAGCCTTGTTTTCATAATGAAATAATAAGTGTTTGATTGGACTATACCAATATTATCAACGCTCTACAGTTGCTATATTTTTAGAGTTGATACCTCCGCTAGCAATGCTTGTGCTAAGTGGTAGGATTGCTTACAACATCACCAACGGCTGATTAAAATGTGGTATGACTCCAGTAATACGTAAAAAGCACGGTGTGATATTTCAACTACAACCATTAAATTGTTTCGTAATATATATATATATATATATATATATATATATGCATATATACTAGGGTATATAAGTATACTAGGGTGTATATATATACATACATACATACTAGGTGGCTCTGTACGCCATGCCTTATGTTAAATATGAAACTACTTTATTGAAATATTTCTAAAATGTTCACTTTAGTTCAAAAACTTTAGATTTAATTACATTTCAGTGTTCACCCTGATGTTTAAGAAAGTGCACTAAAAGATCTATATACGTGTAAAAGTTTATATATATATTATATATCCTAGTATACACACACACATATATATATATATATATATATATACATACATACTAGGTAGCTCTGTACGCTATGCCTTATGTTAAATATGAAACTACTTCACTGAAATATTTCTAAAATGTTCCATTTAGTTCAAAAACTTTACATTTAATTACATTTCAGTGTTCACCCTGATGTTTAAAAAAGTGCACTAAAACATCTACATACGTGTAAAAGTTTATATATATATTATATATCCTAGTATACATATATATATGTATATATACTAGGGTATATAAGTATACTAGGGTATATATATATATATATATATGTATATATATATATATATACAATATATATATATATATATATATATATATATATATATATATATATATATATATATATATATATATATATATATATATATATATATATATATATATATATATATATATTAATCTATATATAATCTATAATCTATATATATATATTAATCTATAGTATGGACTGTCCATCCACACATAATTTAAATTTCATAAAATGCTCCTAATTTGAAAATAAATATATGCATTAATTGTATTTTATGGTAGATTATAATGTCTTTCCACCGATGAACGAATTTGAAACTTATGCATAGCTACCAAGTTTTGCCTCTATTTGTTACAACTAAAGTTTAAAAGAAAATAATTTTGACTTATATAAATGCAGATTTTACCGATTAAATAGGGGAAGATGTTCTTTAAACTTTAGTGATAAGAAAAAAGTGAAGAAATTGGCTGGTAAGCATATGTGCATGTTCAAATTTCAGATGTTTGCACAAGAAAGGCATAGCGTACAGAGCCACCTAGTATGTATATATATATTATATATATATATATATACATACTAGGTGGCTCTGTACGCTATGCCTTTCTTGTGCAAACATCTGAAATTTGAACATGCACATATGCTTACCAGCCAATTTCTTCACTTTTTTCTTATCACTAAAGTTTAAAGAACATCTTCCCCTATTTAATCGGTAAAATCTGCATTTATATAAGTCAAAATTATTTTCTTTTAAACTTTAGTTGTAACAAATAGAGGCAAAACTTGGTAGCTATGCATAAGTTTCAAATTCGTTCATCGGTGGAAAGACATTATAATCTACCATAAAATACAATTAATGCATATATTTATTTTCAAATTAGGAGCATTTTATGAAATTTAAATTATGTGTGGATGGACAGTCCATACTATAGATTAATTGAACAATAATTAAATAATAAAGGGTGAACCAGAATTTACTAAATTTTGAAATTAAATATTTGTACAAAGAGTAATAAAAAATGCAACATATTTCATCTGGCATAATTAACTTGTCTACATATATCTTTCTTTAAAGTTCATCCTTTTACTCTTACAATTGTTTTAACTAATCTACGTTGTTATTTTTTTAAATGAGCGGATAACGTATGCTACATTACATTTACTCTAATTGCATGTTATTCAAAATTAATTAAAATTAACTCAAATTGCAGAGTGTAAAATAACGAAAACATTAAATAAAAAAATATTTAGTTAGTTTAAATGTATTTTGTTAGAAAACTGTCATAAAAGTTATTCTTCAAATACAGAACATATAGACTATTTTACATGCATTTTTTAAATGTAACTTCAAAATTAATCCCTACTTTATAGAAACTAATTTTTAGTACATAATAAGTGCTTATTTCTAAAATTTAATTTAAAATTAATCTCCGATTTTTTTTTTAATTTCAACACATAGACATTTCTTAATAGTAGAAACCTAAAGTTAATTCTTTTACGGAAGAGGTTTTAATTATTTCCCCACTATCTTCATTCTTTCGAGTTAGATTTAAATTATAGAAATGCCATTATTCTGAAAAAGTAATTCATTTTTCTTCAAAAAATTATACGAAATTACAATGTATCTACCGTATTGTTAAAAAAGGAAATTATAGTCCATTTCATTTTAGAAAATATCATTTTCCAGAGAGTAAAATTGTTCTTCCCTTTTTATATTTAACTGAACATTTTGGCATTGAACCCTTATATATTTAAATTTTAAAAGTAAAAATCATTATGAGAATGTCATCAATCATGTTATAAGTTTTTTATATAACATTTAGATCTTTTAAATTACAATATGAAATTATTTCATAACATTTCATTATATGTACAATACAATATAAGAAGACATTTGCACCATTTAGATTATTTACGGAATCAGTACATTATTTCTACTCAACATTAAACTTAAAATTACATCACATGCATCACTTACAATGCATATGACAATTATAGTGTAATATAACTGTTTGCTGTGAAACATATTGGCCCATCTACCACTAAAAGTATCTAAATTGATAACGTAAGATTTCAGTCCACAATGTTTCCCTGACACTTCTAAATATATATCCCTTTTCCTGAGCGGGCCTTTTGCTCTTTTGTCACTCTGGGTTGACTTTACGTCTCCGATCAGTCACCTTTATTTTCACTCCTAAGTAATATCCTTGAGTCGTTTGTGCTGTACCTCTTTTCAACAATTATTATTACGTTGTTACCGATTTCAAATTATTTTATATTACAGTTAAATTACTTTTATGGTATGTGCGTGTTAAAATAATATACAGTATATGACTATTTATCTGAATTGTGTACGTGTTCTCAGTATCAGATTTAGGTTATGACATGTAAAATATGTAAAATATGCAATGGCTTATTTAAATTGGTGTCATTTATTGGAATGTTTCAAAAATAGGGCTGTATTTCTAATACATAAAAATATAATATTTTAATACTCATAATAAATGAAAGTACACTATATATACAGGGTGGTTATAATTGCCGAAACGTCAGTGAAGGCTTACTGTGGAGACACGAAATTTTTTGGTTACCATCTGTTTGTTTGTTTGTTAGTTAGTTAGTTAGTCTGTCTGTCCCGCGATAACTGCCGTAAAAAGCATCCGATTAGCTTGAAATTAAGGATGTATATTGGTGAGCTCCCCGGATTTAGTTGTATAGTTTAGGGTTAAATTTGGTTCATTCGTTCGGAATATATAGAACATTTTATTTTGTGACATAATGCTTTACTATGGAAAGTCAGACGATTTTCAAATTTTCATTTATTGAAAGAAATCTCTCATATGAATAATAGATTTAAATGGTAAATTTTGGATGCTGAAATTGTTAAATAAGAGTATTAAATTATTCCTTTTAGTTTGCAATTTTGTCAAAATATTTGTCAGAGCTTTTAAATTAGATGTATAACTTATGATGTAATTTTATACATGTGTTCGAATAATATAAAACATTTTATTTTATGAATTTACTTATATTTCATTTTTTTTTCCTTTTAACCGTTGCGTAGCAACTATATCTCATCAAAAAATATCATAAATGTGAAAGTATGTATGGTTTTTAAAGTCAAATCAAAGTTAAAAGGAATGAATTAATGAATGCCTTTGTATAGATATTTGCATATGTATTGATTTAAACGCAGAAATGGAAATAGTATTTATATACTATATAGAATAGTATTTTTATTTATGTATTCAACTATTTTGATTATGAATGAAAAAGTTCGTTATTTTCATACAGAATAAACTGACATTATTCTATAAACTTTATAAACTTTATTGTTGCCAAAAAATAAAGGAATAACAATTTCTCCCAAAGAGTTAATTTTAATTTGTAAGATTTTCACGTGCAAAAGGAAAATGGAATAAGCAAATTACAAATAATAAAAAAGATAAATAGGACAAGAATGAATACATATAAACATTTCACACCAAATACCACCTAAAATAATTTTTGTAGTGGTATTTTCCCAACACTACGAAGAAAGATTCCTCGATTTACACGATTTTACTTGGCCTTCCTTTTCTCATTGGTTGCGATTTCATTTTTGCAATTGTGTATATTAATTGGCACAAAATTTTACATTTTTATGACTGAGGTATATGTAAGGCCATACAAATAAGAAATTCCGTATTGTCTCCTATAAAATGTGATAAAGTGTTGGTTAAGTATATATGTTTCTATTAAGAAGAGCAGAGCTGCCAAGCCTCCGGCGTTCTGGAAACCAGTATTTTAATACAAAAAACGTTACTTTATTTAATTGAAACATTTGCGCGATTTAAAAGAACAACATTTTCTGTAAGATAATAGTGTTGTGCAAAAAGCCTGAGACTTGCCATGTCTGGTGGGGAGTGAAATGTTTTATTTAATGCATTTATCTCTGTTTTAATGCTACGTGAACAACGTCCCGTGTAACAGCTTGTAGAGTGTAAAATAAATTAAATTATTAAAATAATCCCTATTACGAAAAATGAAACAAAATGCCCGGCTAAGGGAAATAAAAGGTTAGTTAACCTTTCGTAATTTGACCTGAACACGGGGGTGCGTCAAATTTCAACGGTGTTTGTAACATCACGATTTTAAATTAAATGCGGATACTATTAAAAGGCTATCACAAAAAATACTTAACCTCGCCAAATCACGTTTATATATTTAGTCAATTGGAAGTGGACACGATGATGAATTTTTAACCGTTAGGTTTAGAAGTCCTCCTACTTTAGGGTGATTTTAGTAAGTTAATCCTATCGTGTATATTTTTAGATATTTAGATTAGATCTTAGATATAAATATTGCAGAATGGTAATCAAAATTATTTTTTGGAAACAAAAATTATAAAGGTATTAGATGTCTCAGTTTACATTTCCAAAAGTTATTTATCTATTAGATACAGGTGTTTGTGGTTAGCAGGCAAGTAAATACTGCTGTATGGATATTAGGATAACGTAAAATGCTTGACAAAATTGTTGCTTATCCTTATAAATCGCAGTGTAAAAAGGAATCTAAGTTATAGGATAATCATTAACTCAATCAATAGAAAATTACAAATGCAAAATAAATTACACAACGGGGAGTTCAGAGGACGCCCCCCCCCCCTGAAGAAATTTGCTTTATTATATAAAAATTACTAGAATAAGTAGCTCGTGAGAATTTCAGAATATCATTACATAACAACGTATTTAATTTAACGCTTCTAATGTCTGAAACCATCGAAATATTTTTTTTTCTTTTGTAAATGTTTGTGTAATTTAAAAAGTTTAAATTTTGTTTTTGTAGAAAGATTAATATTACGCAAAGTTTGCTAAAAACAATAAGTTGCAGAGATGACGTTGAGGCTCTTGATCTTCAGATTTACTAGTAAAGATAGAAGAAAGTAAAAATAGGTACGTAATTGCCGAAACGTCAGTGAAGGCTTACTTTGGAGGCCCGAAAAGTTTTTGGTTTCCATCTGTTTGTTAGTTTGTTTGTTTGTTAGTCTGTCTGTCCCGCGATAACTGTCGTAAAAAGCGTCCGATTAGCTTGAAATTAAGTATGCATGTTGATGAGGTCACCGGATTTAGCTGTATAGTTTTTGGTTAAATCTGGTTAATTCGTTCTGAATATATAGAACATTTTATTTTCTGCCTTAATGTTTTCCTATAGCAATTCAGACGATTTTTCCATTTTTATTTGTTGAAAAGAAATGGCTCATATGATGGAAAGATTTAAATGATAAATTATGGATGATAGAATTTCCTAATTAGAACCATACATTATTCATATTAGGTTGAAATTTTGTGTATACATTTGACAGAGTTTTTAAATTCGGTGTATATATTAAGGAAGGATTTTATATATGTGTTCCAATAATATTATATATTATCTTTTTTTAATTTACTTTTTTTTAATCACATATTTCATTGTCTTAATTTTCTTTTAACTGTTTCCTAGCAACGGAACTACATCTAAAAATATCGGAAATGTGAAAGTATGTCTAATTGTCTGAAGTCAAATCAACGTGAAAGGATGAACTGATGCTTTTGTGTCTTGACATATACATGGAATTTACCCCCAGAAATACAGAAAGGCTATGTTCTATTGATTTCGTTCAAATATTTCTCTTTGAAATTAAAAAGTTCATTATTTAAATAAGGAATAAATTGACATTTTGCTATAAAATTTAACAATCTTTTTTTTTTTTTTTTTTTTTTTTTTTTTTACCGTTGCCAAAAAAATCCGATCCCGGAATAATAATTTATCCTAAGCAGTTAATTTTGATTTGAAAGATTTTCATGTGCAAGAGGAAAATGAAATAAGAAAATAGACATGAATACGTCTTCATATTGGAAATAAAACGAAAATACGAAAAGAAGGTGAATTTGATCTCATATATCAAAAATAAAACGAATACGCTTTGAGGTTGAAATAAAAGGGGCTTGTGTTATGATAATAATTCTTATTATTAAAAGAAAAATGTTACTAATATCTCACGGTTTATCGTCTGGACACAGCTAACAGAAATGTTTAATTTTTAATCGAAAATTTCAATGGGAAAAAAGAACCTTTGAAAAGCAAATTGATAGTAAACGTCAAAATTATGCACCATAAGACTATCGCTGTCGAAAATGAGGTCATTGTATCGGGAAATAAATATTTTCATTCTTAAAAACGAAACATTAACTAGATTTCCTGAAAAAATATATTTGACGAGTGTTACTTCTTAATGCCGCCTCATTTTAGAAAATATGAATGAAAATTATTCTATCTTTAAAAGGAAATTACATTTTCATTCGTAAAACCTAAGCTTTTAATATAATTGCGTCAATGTAAATCTTTTTCTGCCCCCCAATATTGAAAAATAAGGCTCGGAAGTGTAAAAAGATTTACGATAATCATTAGCGCAATCAATAAAAAGTTACATATGTAAATTAATGAGACCACGGGGGGTTCAGGGGGGCTCCGCCCCCTGAATACTTTATTATTTAAAAAAAATACCAGATTTAGTAGTTCATGAAAATTTCAAAATATCCTTCCATAACAACTTTTTTAATTTAACGCTTCGAATGTCTGTAAACTTCGTATTTTTTATTCTCATAAATAATTAGGTAATTTGAAAACTTTAAATTGCGGTTTGCAGGAAATTTAATATTACTAGAGTGTGCCTAAAAACAATGACTTGCAGGGCTGACGTTGAGGCTCCTGATCTGCAGATTTACTAGTTAATCTTCTCCTATAAACAACATACTACAGTTCAAACGGGTGAACGGAATGCAGCGAAATTTCGTATGTAGACTACAAACGAGATGCGTACACGGAATATTGAAAAAAAAAATCGTTCCAAAATGTCCCATTTTCTGGAAAAAAACATTAAAATTAGCACAATAAACGGCCAAAACAGAATTCAGAAACAATGTTAATATTTATTGACTATTTTCTGATCACCTTGTCATGGAATCACATTAAGTGAAGGTAAGGTAAAAATAAAGCAAGCTGTTTGAGAAAAGAAATCAGTTTGCAGAAGCAAGAAAAGATTAGGAAGAAATAGCACAAGAGTTACAGTTATTAATCGTGTCCAGGACGATGTAGGAATAGAAGTCCATGTGACCACTCCCTTTCTCCTGCAAAATTTCAAGTCGAAGGACAGTCTACAGCAGATCGTAACTGACCGGTTGTGATGCTTCGCACATGAAGTATTGAGGAATCCAGTAAGTTATTTAACGTCGCAGCACCTCCACAATACACCAGGCTTTTAAAGTGGTCTGATAATCAGAAATCGTACGGATTTAGATCCGGCGAACGGGGTGGCCATGGGCGAAAGAAGCGAATAGTAACACGTTCGTCTGTGAAGTGTTGAAGCAATAACGCCTTTACAAAATCATGTATATGTAGAGGCACACCATCCTACATGAAAATGGTACATGTAAGGACCCGCCTTTGTTGTAATTGCGGCACAACAAACATCTGCAGTATGTCATGTAACCGACGGCCTTTAAACGAACATGTGACACGAGCACGTGCAGTTATTTCCACTAAAAAGAATGACCTAAGAATGAATGTCGCCGTGAATCCACACCAGACAGTAACCTTTGGAGAATGTAGGGGGGTTTTAGTGTGCACCCGTGGATTTTCCTGAGCCCGAATGCGGCAAATGTATGTGTTGACTGTCCCAGTGAGGTAGAAATGAGCCTCGTCGCTCCACAGAATATTTCAAGGCCATGACACATCAACAGTCATTCTGTTGAGAAAACTGACTGCGAATGAGAGACGTTGTGGCTTGTCCATATCCAACAGCTCTTGGGTATTGTGGATCTTGTATGGGAAGTAGTGCATTATATTTCTGAGCACATTTCGGAAGGTTCTGTAAGAATAGCCTCTCTGTCGAGAAACTGCACATGCGCTACTGTCCCCAAGCTGATATCTGTGACTGTGCGGCAACATCTGTCTTGACGGCATCAAGAAGTATCGGCGTGACAAGATTACGGGCTCTTCCAGGTTGAACTCCTAATTTCCCGTCTCTTGAAATCTCTTAATCATGGGTATCATCTCAATCCAGGATATCTTTAGCAGACATTGGTCAAAGCTGTAGGTTCTTTGTAGGACGAAATTCACAAACCGGAGCAGCAGCATTCCCTTGTTTTCATAAAACAGCTTCAGTAATAACGCACGTTCTACTAAACACGTCGTCAACATTACATCCGTAAACATCGACATAAAGCATGACAACGTTTTCAAACATTTAATACCCTAATATGTTTTTCACAAAGCTTCCTCTTCTTCGCAAGCATGTAAATATCGACATTTTTTTCCAAAACTCAATGCCTTTCCAGTTTTACATTTTATTACTCATAATTCTTGTCCTGAATTTTTAATATTGTTTCTGCATTCCGTTTTGGCCGTTTATTGTGTTAAATTTAACCCATTTGTGCCTAGCGTACCATTTTTGGGACGTTTCAAATTTTAATGAATAAGTATATTTTTCTTCTCCTTTAGAACATGAAAACTCTATGAAGTAATTGTCTATAAATGTCTTTATCTATAACCGAGATGTGAAAGCATAAGGTGGATATTTATTTGTTTAAATGAATGCTTTTTTCGGTGTTTATAAATTTTTAATTTTTCAACATAGCGAAATGTAAAAAGTAAGTTTATTTGTGTTTTTTCTATCAAGAATCCAAAAACGCAAGTCATAATCTTAGTTTGTAGACTTTTTTGAAATACGTATTTTTTTAATTGCGAAATTAAATGTTCAAGCCTATTTTTTGTGCATTTTTGTAACGTCCAAATTATAGCGTTCTAGGCACAAATGGACACATACTTTTGTTGGACATTTAGGAGACAGTTATTTATGTAATCTCCTTTTGAAAATATCTATGAAATAAATTGATTTTAAGCCAGCAATACAATTATTCTTATTTTCTTATTAATAATAGTTAGAACGTTATTAGTCTCTGTAAGGAAATAAATATATATTTTTTGTAGTTCATAAAAATACTAATTATCGTACATAATAGACAATTTAAAAATATTTTAAATATAAATATGGACAAAACATATAATTATGCATATTATTCTACTAGAAATACTCATGTGTATTTTTTTCACATTTTATTAAATAAATACAAAAAATAAAAATATAATAAGCGTAATTTTTTTTTTAGTATTTTCTAGTTTATTTTGCAATATTTTAAAGGGATTTTACCAAAACATTTGAGAAAACCAAAATTCAGGCACAAATGCTTTTTCCGGGAAAAGCGAACTCTGGTGGACATTTTGGAACTTTTTTTTTTTTTTTAAATTCGTGAGCGCATCTCGTGTATAGTCCTTATATCAAATTTCATTGCATTACGTTCACCCGATTCCGCTGTAGAATACTGCTTGTAGAATTCTGGGGAAATTTAATTTAACCACCCTGTAGAAATGGATTATAATTACCCTACTCCTTTTGGAATGTTCGTTGTATAACACTTTTTAAAACAGTAAATGTTTATCAAAGTATATGCATGAATACCGTATGCACCAAATATTCAAAATTCGGTATGTAATTATAATAAATTATAAATGGAATTTTCTTATAAAAGACATGTAGAGCCTGTGATAGAGATGTTTCTCGATGCGGGAGTCTTCTTCCCTAAAAACTTGAGATATTGATAAGTAAATGGAAATATCATTTGAATTACTTAAATGAGATTTTAGATTTTCCGTAGTGGAGTACGAATGCGCGAGCAACACAATAATACAGGTCCAGAAGATTTAAATAATACTTGCAGCGTAAAAGAAACTTTAATAAAAATTTGAAGACACACATAAGTGCCTTGGGAGTGACCCCGCTGACACACACAATCAAAACTTAAACTTTACATCATGAGATGCAGGCAAAGAGTGATAAAGTTCACATTTTCATTCGTAAAGTTTTGGCGATAGATAGATATTGGGTAAGACACAGATCTTGCCAAGGGGTGACCGTTACATTGGAATACATGGGGTAGTTTAAATTTAGATGAAAAGCCTAATAGGCGATAATTAGCCAAGCGTTAGTCCGTGAGAAAGTAAGAAAGAATCCGAAAGCGGTTAATAGCATTGGAATGAGTGCGGTAAATTGAAAGGCGACTTAAGTTTAAAAGTACATCTGGATGTTATTATCTAACCGCTGGTTTAACCAAAGTTTTGACTATCTCTTAGTAAAGGATCGAATTAAAAATCTGGCAGAGAGAAATTTTATAGGCAGATGCAACGCGAAAAAAATGAATCTTTCTAAATGAAATGGCTGTGAACAATATTCTTTTTGTTATTTTATTTACATAGATAAAAGAACAGAGAGAGTGTTTTCTGGGAACGTTAAAGTAATGTGAAAAGGAAAGTAGATTAATTTAAAACTTAGATATACAAAAAGAAATAGAAAGGGGATTTTTATATTGATAGTTAATATTAAATTTTAACTATGAAGGGATCATATTAATTACATTTAAAGAATAATATATGTGATATCAAACGATATCACAGAGCCTACATGTCTTTTGAACGCTTAGACGCTTTAAGGATGTGGAAATCCTTTCTATATGTAAAAGTTGCACATCATTTACCGCATAGTTCATTATTTTATAAATAATATTTAATTCAATATAAAACTATACTTTTTTCTTACGTCAGACATCATTTTTAATGAAATAGTATAGGAGGTTTAAGATGAAACATTATTTAACATCCAGTCGTAATAAAATATATTAATAAAATATATTAGAAGTAAATTTCATATTATTCCTAAATTTCCAATAAATTTATCGCTACTATTATGATATGGCGATTTATGGCTTATTGTAATCTAAAATGATATTATACAATTTAAAAAAAAAATCTTTTTATTATATATATGCACTAACATTCCACAATTTTTAATGTAAATATTTTATTGATTTTTGCTAATTCCATTCAGTAGTGTAAATATTTCTTAATATGTAATATAAAACATTATTTTTTTAAGTCTAACTTAGTTTAATGACTTAAAAAGTATTGCTAAAAAAATCTCTGTTAAAAATGAATTGTTATTTAAAATTAATAATAATAACGATATTATTATTTTCTAAAAATTTTAATATTAAACATAAATTTACAGATCAAATATTAAAGGGTCTATATTTTGTGTAAAATGGAATTGCTGCACTGTTTAGTTAAGAAGCTCTCATTGTAGAAAACTTTGACATCAACAAAAGAAACAAAATGCTTAAAAGATACTTTTTTTTTTTTTTATTTTAGTAATCTGGCATTTCAGTATTTAATTATCTTCAGAGATTTGATAGAACTTTAATGAAATTCCCAATTTCTATTTCGTTACTAGCGTTTTTTCGCTAGATAATTCACCGCCTCAAAGAACCACTTCAAAAAGTAAAATGAAAATAGTTATGCGAGAGAAACCGATATTTCTTCACTTGTCTGAATCTCTTCTATCTTGAAATATTTATGTTTTTTTAATTATTTCAATTTATAAACTTTGCTTTTGTTAAAGCTAATATTAGATTGAATTTCCGGAAGTATATTTTTGTACTTGTTTTGTTTTGCACCAAACGTCTTTCAATGTTTATATCTCGCATCTGTTAACAAACTGAATTTACAATATCATGGATGATAATATAAAAAAAAAAATCTCAGAGAATGTTTACTAATCTAGATATTTTTTTATGTCCGTATTTTGAGACTATTCTTAATTAAAGTTTCCATTAGTGTTAAGTGTATCTAATTTACTTAAAAATCAGTTTCCTTTCGTGAGATTATATTGCTGATGTCTACATTCATTTTAATCATTGAATTTAGAAATTCATATTTTCGTCCTTTTTCTTTCTTATTTGAAGTTACCTAAAACTTTTAACGTCCTTGGCTGTAATTTACTTGATGCTTGTTTCTCTTTTGGCAACACTAATTATAAATTATCTTATGAATTGCTAATTAAAGATGTCAATGGTAATATTAAGGTGAACAACTATCAAATCCTTAGCTATGAAAGTGAATATATGGCATTGTTACTAGTAGGCTGCCTATGCAATGTACAGACTATCTGTGAATTTAGAACCACCCATTCACAAATTTATAAAATTAAAATTAAACTTAGAAACCTTCTGCATAAAACTTCTCTAAGACATATGTAAGCACACAAGGGGATCTTCCGTAATAAATCTGCGGATTTGTTAACAAAGGAAGCTACAGCAAAAACCTCTGTGGACACCTCGCACCCTGCTCTACCCTCTTATATAAAAAGCATCCTAAAACTATGTCTGATTCAGCAGTGGTCAGACCAACGGGATTACTCAGAGAATACGCATGACATATCTTCAAGGGTATCTCCCAATCTCCTAACTTTAACATTCTCAACCACTGCCCTTCTAACGGGCACGGCCAATTCGAGACTAACGAATACATATTTAAAAGGATCCGCGTCCAGTGAGTCTGGTAAAGTGGGATCGCCTCAATCTTCTATCCTTATTGCCCCTAAGAAATCACTGACATACGTCGCTCAACCTAGTAGTTGGATGGGCAGCATACTCTTCCGTCCAGCTCTTCTTAAAAAAATTACATATATATATATATATACATTTATATCCCTGATGGATTTTCCTAACGCCACCCGCTTCTGAAAGGTCGATTTGACACACACTGTAAAAAAAAAATAATGCCAGTTTTTCTGTAGGAATCGGAAAAATAGTTGCCCTTATCGTACCGGAATAATTTCCAACTCAGCTCGGAATAAAATCGTAAAATCGGAATAAAATCGTAAAATTCAGTTTTACTGGCTATTTTCTTAATTTTACGGATTTTATTGCGAGCTGGGTCAGAAATTATTCCGGTACGATAAGGACAACTATTTTTCCGATTCTTACCGGGAAACTGGCATTATTTTTTTTACAGTGCATGGTTACTAGAAATGAGAGCTCTTCAAGCAATATCTTCACTGCCAAGTGATAACTCAGAAGAACGTTAGTGGTAGAGAACCTGAACCTGATATGTAATTTTAGGAAGATTAATCATATAACGTATCTTTTCACTTCGCCCATATACTGTAAAAAACGACCAGTTTTCCTGTAGGAATCGGAAAAATAGATGCCCTTATCGTTCCGGAAAAAATTCCGAACCAGCTCGGAATAAAATCTGTGAAATACCGTTTTATTGACTATTTCCCTTTGTTTACGGATTTTATTCCGTGCTGGGTCAGAAAAATTTCCGGAACGATAAGGGCAACTATTTTTCCTATTCCTACAGGAAAACTGGTCGGATTTTTTTTTTTTTTTTTTTTTTTTTTTTTTTTTTTTTTTTTTTTTTTTTTTTTTTACAGTGTAATCTTGTTAACCTGAACGTTAATCATCTGCTGTGATCATAATAAGTGACAGGGGGGATATATTTATTCTACAGTCTAGGCTTTCTTGTCTCAGAGATCCCTCTTAGGCAGTCATTGAGATCCCAAAAGTATGAAATGGCCAGAATGGTGTGATAAAATATGTTAAAATAATTACATTCATACAGTTGTTAACATGCATTAAAAAGTACAGTGTTCAAGAAAATGATAAATATAACATTATAATAAATTCTTGCGTGAAATATTGTGTGATAAACATTTCTCTGATAAAATTATTGTTTTCTTGGTCCTTTGTTAGATGCTTATAGTAGTTCATGAATTTATCCCAACATCTAATGCATGTGTATGAAACGATTCGTTATTTAATTATAATTCAATGTTAGTTAATTTAAAAATTGTAAAAAATTCAAATAATCGAATTAAGATGCACTGAAGTGAAAAAATGAACTGTTACATTAAATTGGTATGTTGAGCCTATCATTTAAGCATTAACTACTGTATTTGTGATAACGAGTCTGAATGTGACAATGATATATTTTTTGCTTATCTTTTAATATCAATGCAATTAATGGAAGGTTTTCAAAGCAGTGTAATCACATTGGATTATTAACGTTTTATAGGTTGCAAATTTGCATTTCCAGGTATGACATCATGCTTAGAATTGAATTCCAAATAGGAAGATAAAATATGTGTATAAAAAAACTAAATGACAAAAGGTATAACCCCCTTCCATACCAGCATATATATATGAAGTTACATGCAAAACCACTTTTTCGTACATTCATATTTAAAATATCAAGTAGTAGTTTTCAGAAAAATGACGTGCTTTTATTCATAGTAATAAGAAGATATATAGGTATCGATGTTTAAATCGATATATGTATGAATACATAATTCGATAAATATGGAAATATAAAGATACTACAAATTCGGTGAAAGTTGCCGCAGTTTTTCACTTTCCATGGTATTTGATGAGTGAACATAAATAAAAAGAGAGAAAAATTAAGACACAAATTTGAATAAAATAAGGGAGAAATGCGAGAGAAACAACGTCAGAAAATCGTGTTATTTGAGAACGACGAGAAATGAAAGAAAATCTCATTCTCATATGTATGGTGGCTCCATATCTGCTGGGGAGAGAAAACTTAACCTTTTCCAACATTTCTCATGATACCATCTATACCCAAACATATATTCCTGCTATATCGTTTTTAGCAGAAACGATAGAATAATGAATGGACATGGATCCATATGTAGATACACTGGTGTTTGTGGAGAATCAGGCCATGAATCCATACGTGGATCCACTGGTACGGAAGAGAATATAGGCAAAAGGGTAAAACTGATTATAAACACTTATTTTATAAATTTTGACTAATAGTTCGTACAATATAAAATGCATTGTCTTGAAACATTTTCTTGTACTACTTACCATATTTATTGCTTTTTCATAACAATTAAATACATGGCGTTAACCAATCTTCTTTTCAATTAAAAATATTAATTTATTTTGCAAGTGACCCTTGTAAATATAATAAAATAACAAACTATTTTCAATAATTTTCAATTACACTAATTTTCTGTTGCAATTAACATCAGGTATGTGTGTAAACACAGTTTAATTATATTTACACATATTTTATGAATGTTTATTCAGTTTAGTCAATAATAACATTTTTTTTTTTTTTTTTTTTTTTTTTTGCAAACTGCAATTAATGTAAAACAACCTTTCATTTCTATTTGAATTAATGTGATGTTTATGTAATTATCATCACTCATCCGACAAAATTAAACGTGCAAATATTTGTAATCAATGAATATATTTCCGTGCCGCTAAATTCATTAAGTTCTGATTTTTCAGTTTAAAAGAGCGTAAAATGAAATAAAAAAGTTGTTAAAATATTTTTCAACTATTCAGTGGATATTGAAACTAATTATTTAACTAAAGTGAAGTACTATGCTTTTAACTATGTCTATGGAGCAATAAGTGAGTATCAATTTATGTTTAGAAACATTTCTTTTCTAAAAAGATATATATGAATAGAATTTAACTTAAAAATATGTTTCATTTTATTACCAACTTTTAAGAACTATTCGTTATTATATAAAATAGTATTAACAATGACGTTTCTATTGATTAATAAACAAAGTAAACACAGTCGTAAAAAAATAGCTTATCCGTTTTCTGTCTGTTATGTTGTAAAATTTAGCGTCATATCTATGAAGTAAAAATTTTAGAGTGTGCTGGAGACAATGTTCAGATGATGATTAAAGTAGGAAAATCGGCTTAGATGCTATACAGTGTGTCCATGTATAACCTGACCGACCTTTATTTTCGCAACCGTTGGTTCTAGATGCATATGCAATTACAAAATTGGTCAAAATTAGGTGCAGAGTTAAGATAAAAAAAAAGTTTGAAACGAAAAAACAATTTAGCGAATAATTACAGAATCTAAATTTTTATACGGTCCCCCGATTCTATAAGTTATATTTAGTAAAATTTTACTGTTACACAGGCTAGTAAGGCAAAAAAAGTCCCGTTATTCTACGATTAAAATTGACCGAGTAATAGCTGTTGAAAGTTGGAGCATATTTTTTGCTGCAAATTAGGGGTCATTCACAAATTTAGTAGAAATATAATTTCGTCAGATATATTAAATAAATGGTTGAGAGTAAAATTAGCATTGCAATATAAATTTGAAACCTTTAATCATTCTGACATATTACTGCAAAATATACAATTTGTACTGAACATTATTAGAGGATAAAAATAACATATTTTTGGTTAAATAAAAAGATGAAAAACAACAGCCTCAATTCTTTAGAAAAAATGATACATATTTTAAAATGCTGTTAGATTACACCGTCTTTCAAATTTTGGGTTGTGCCATGTTTTTTAGCTTTTGAAAATTGATTCACATGTATTTTTTAGCGCTGAATCCGAAAATGACCTTCATTTTAAACCATCACGTCAGGATATTTCTCAATTTCAAAGTTATAAAGTTCAAAGTTAAAATTGATTCCCCCTCCCCTCACAACCTCATTGGACCCCTGAGCTGTTTAGCTTTAACAACGCCAGTATAAGCCACAAAACAGAATAAATTATTGAATTAAATAAAATCAAACTGAATAAAGTCTTACACCTATTTTATAGTATCAGATTTTTCGCTATTTTTTTAACCTCGAAATTTACGATTTGCGAAATATCCTTACATGATGGTTAAAAGTGAAGGTAATTTTTATTATTTAGCGTTAAAAAATGCATAAAATGTAATTATAAAGGTTAAAAAAACACAACAATGGCAGGTTTATGTTATCTGGTCTAAAACCATTTCTTAAACTTGTTAATGGTAATCTGTCCGATTTTTTTGTGTTATCCTCTAATATAAGTATGTATAAGGTGGTAAGCGACGAAAATCATAATGATATTACATTATAATCGGATTTAAGTCAGTATGTAAAATTTTAACTTCGATCGGACATTTGAAAGTCAGTTAAAGTGCGAGTACAAATTTTAAACCGGAAAGACGATCGTTGCAAATCAAATAAAGCCGTATGAAAATAACTTTAATTTTTGTTAAAAGAAATCATAGCCTCAAATCCTTACAAAATACAACATATGTTAAAATACAATTATTTTAACTAATCTGAAACTTAAGTAATAAATTTAACTCAATCGTAATAGTTCTACGATTTCTTTCAAACCGCAGATACCTTGAAATAAGTTTAAGTTCTTTATACACGACCCCTGAAAGCATGGTCGAAATCATCTGATTTGATATGCAAAAAAAGTGGTATAAGTCATGCATTTCAAAGTTTCATAACTCGGTCAATTTTAATGTTAAATGAATGGGACTTTTTCTGTCTTACTTGTTAGTGTCACAGTAAATGTTTACAAAATATCACTTATGGGACCGGGGGACCGTATAAAACTTTAAATTTCGTAATTTTTTTAATAAATGTTTTTCTTGACCAAAATCGCTTTAAAAATAATTCTTTACCTTATTTAAACCATTTTTGTAATTGGAAGTATGCATCTAGGACCAACGGTTCCGAAAATAAAGGTCGGTCAGGTTATACGGGGACAAACTGTATATTCCCAGATGGCCGCCATCTTGGATGTTTTGAAATTTCTTGGCGATTTTATGTTGACGATCGTTATCGATATATGGAACGCCGTGTGACGTGTGTGTTCAGACTTGTCGTGTTCTGGTAACCACTGAAAAGCTCATTTTCGCTTATGAAGGATTATGTGGATGTATTTCTATATCGTGTTGTATCGTTCTGTCTTTTTATTTTTATGTTAAATTTATTGGATGTATTTGATTGACTACGGTTTCTGTAGTCCATTTAAACGCTCTTGCTGAAGTAATTAAGAAATTTGAGGAAATTTTGACAAAAAAAGGAGGTTTGTTTATAGTGTGTCAATGCGTATTCATAAGCCTATTTTGGAAAATGACGGTGATGGGATGACAGATATTTCGTGCTGGAGCTTTCAAGAAAGCAGATGTCTGTTAAGGTATGTTGATAATTTTATGTATATTTTGCTGCTTTAAGAGTTTTTTACATTTTGAGGCTTTTACAAAGCGAAAACTGCTGAGTTTTGAGAAAGCTACACAGAGAGAACTGCTGAAACGAGTGATTTTTCTTTCGGTTAATGGGCGCGTAGCCTTCATAAACGATTACTGATTGCCATATTAGCGAGTTTTGTATTTATGTATATTTTGCCTTACGAGTTTTGTACATTTTGAGATTGCTACAAAGCGAGAATTGCTGAATCCAGTTATGTTTTTTTTTGTTTTTTTTTCAATTGATGAGCGCGTAGCGCTCATACAACGATTACTGATTGCTATTTTAGGGAGTTTTGCTGCTATTTTAGCGATTTTATTTTCGTTAAGCCTAACATGCGTATTAACCGGTGCTTGGTGACATTTACTAATTGGCGGAAAAGGGATTTTCACGCCATGAAAAATTCCAAGATGGCGGCCCCTGGAATTTATGCATCTGTTCCGGAAAATCTTTTACTACATGATATAGGAGCTATGAAGTGCTTTGAAATACTCATAGGGGTGAGTATAATTGAAGATCATTTTTATTTCTATTTATCGAGAGTATTTAGCTGTAGATACGATCAATTGCGCCACACAAGATAAAATAATTTAAATGCTAATAAAAGTAGGAAATTTGACAATCCGAATTTTATTGGCTTATAAAACAAATCTCGAGTTATCAATTTTTTTTTAAATTAGTGAGCAGTTTTTTAGATGTGTGGAACAGAAAAGAAACTATTGAATTTGAAAATTTAATATGAGATATTTCTATAATGTTAAATTATGAATGATGATAGAAAAAAGGGATAAATATTGGTCTGATATTTTTTTTAAGTAGACAGTGTTCTTTTCCACGTTCTAAAACGTATGTACATCGAGTTTCGTGCAAATCGGTCAAAAATTAAAGATTTGTATAAAGGACATACACACAGAGAACGGCTTTTATATATATAGATGTTGGGGCAAGAGCAGTCACCATCATTTTGATGCAATTATTTTTTAAATCGGTTCGGTACTTCCTGACATTGCATAAAAATCGCCATTTAGAACGTTTTTATAACGCTTTTCGCGCTTTTTCATCCTTTTTAAATTTCAAATGTTTTAAGAAATGCTCTTAGAGATCATTTATTTTTTATAAGTAACTAGAGGAGACCAGGGCAAGATGACTATGTTAAAAATTTTTGTTGTTTATTAGTTTATTTTTAAGTATAGTAAAATTAATTTTACATGAGCTATTAGAGCATCCCTTTATAGTATTAAATATATTAGCATTTAATTTTTCAAATAAAAAAAAATAAAGGATAATTTTACTTTTTCAGTACATTAACAAACCGTCAACTTGCACCAGTACTGGGGCAATATAACATTGGCCTTGGGCCAAGATGAAAACACTGAAAAAGTTTGAACATATCTTATCTTTTGAATTTGTTACATGGTTTAACAAATGATAACTGTGTTTTTACACCTTACAACGTATCAAACTAAGCATAATGCATTGTAACGTAATGTTGAAGTGTTTAGTTGTGCAGCTAGCAATAATCACAAATAAAAATGTCATTTCCATAATTGGAACATTGTTGATGCCACCACTCTTGACATGTACAGCACCTGATCCATTCTTCTGTTGGTAGGTAACAATATTCCTCGTCAGAAGCAGGACATCTGAAAACACCATCCTTTGAAGTTGACGCAACTGGACTGATTGGACTAGATTTAATAAGGCCTACAGGAACTTAGTTTGAGTTTTTTTTACCCCCTTTTTAGCTTCACGAGCTTCTTTTCTCTGTTTTTTTTAAGTTCCTATTCTTCCTACTACTTTTCCCTTTGTCTTAACATTTCTAACATGTACTTGTAAGAATGCTTGAGCTCAGTGTTTTGCTTTCTCTTTTTTTTTTCTCACATTGTGTTGCTTTAGGCAATGGTTTGAAAAAAAAAAATCATTAACAGGCTTCTTTAGTGCATCGGAATCAGCATTTGCCATAAATTATGGTTCTTCTGGAGGGTTTATGCTTGGTTTTCTACTACCAGGGTCTGGGATGACGAGCTCGTCATCTTGCCCCAGACTGCCTTTTTAAAAATATTCGCTTTCATTGCCATGAAGGAAGGCGATTAATTGCCATTTATTCATGGTAATAGGTAGTATTCAAACTAAGTTACTCATAAATAATAAAGAAAAACGATATATCTTACTTGTATCTGTAGCAGAGCTTATTTACACATGCATAAAAGTTATAACGTGGTAGCGTTAAACAATCAAAGCTTCACAAATAACACAAAATGGCGATTTCAGCGTCTCTGTACTATTGTTTAACGAACGGCCTATAGGAGAACCAGTAGTGACCGGTTGATGCTGCCACCTAGTGTAAAACGAAAAAATTAATACATTCGTCCTTTTGCCCAGGTGTCGCCTACCACGCCAAATTTCATGTTTCTAGGCCCTTCAATAACACAAAAATGGCATTTTTAGAACTTTTTTTGCTCCTGCACATCATTGCGTTAGTGGCATAGACATAAGGTATAGCTTATGTTCAACCGGTGATTAACACAACTACTTTGATACCATTACTTTTGAAATTGGTTAGATCCAGAGATCACCTCCTACAAATAAACAAACAAACTTTACTTCTTTATAATATTAGTATAGATAGGTAACCACCACGCAAACTTTCATATGTCTAGGCGCTTCAGTAACACAAGAATTGCATTTTAGAGAGTTTTTTGCTCCTGCACACCCTTCGTGGTAGTGCATCGAAATAAAATATACCCTATATTTGAGCAAGGGCTGTCACCACCGTTTTGACGCTAGTATTTTTTTTAATTTAATTGATACTTCCTGATATTGCCTATAAATCGTCATTTAGAACGTTTTTTGCTTCTGCACCACCTTTGGGATAGTGGCACCGACAGAAAGTACCCGTTTTTTTTTCTTACCCAGGAAATGATAAATCGCGATGCATTATTTCAATCCAATTTCTCACATTGAAAAAAGTGGTAATTACTTATTATCTGGACCCTGAGATAGATCGCAAAAATGGTTGACAATTGTCAATCTTGTTTATCGTTTGTCAATTACGCTCAAAACAGTAATTGAACATGCTTTAATACATAGCCTTGTTAAAAATGGCAAATTTTTAAAAGTAATTAAATAAATAAATTATATAACATAAAAGTAAATACTATAAACTATAATTTATAAAATATATAATAATAAAATAAATTTAAATCTATAATAAATAAACTATAAAATGGGCAAAAAATAAGCGTTGCTGTAATTAGTATAATTGTCTTGTATCTGACATGGCCCGGATATAAGTACCAAAAAATTTTTAAGTCGTTCAAACATTACTTTGATTTTTAAATATTTTCGTTTTATAATGTTAATTTCTTAGTGGATTGCTTCCTTGTATTTTAAATAAAATCAATATATATTTTTTTTCTTTTTTCAAAGCGTTTTTATTTTTTTTTTCAAACTCATATAGCCGTTTTAATTCTTTAACAAAAATAATTAACAAATTGTTTAATTTGAATTTATTCTTTGTTGCTACCGTGACGGATGTACAATAAAAGGGAATATGGATGAATTATCACTTGTAATGTTAGATAGTTCGAGGTTTTGACACCAAAGACGTCGCCAAATTAGAAAAATATGAAATACCTCACGAACTATTGGAATTAAAAGAATTTGGTTAGTACCATTCGATTCAGCATAAAAAAATAACCTGAAATATATTATCAGTTGCAAAATAACTATAAAATTAGATTTTAAAGAAATTTTAAAGTTCGTTCTCTATTTTACATTCCTTAGGTGTGGAATTTTAGGAAACGCTTTCTTAGCGGCATTCTATGTCATAAGAAATATTTTTACCCCAATTATCAAAATTTTAATTTCAGTAGTTTCGGCTACGCGTTGATTAATACAAAATCGAAACTTTCTTTTATATAGATAGATGTTATAAGATTATGAAAAAGTGAAATTAATGATGAAACCATTAACACGTAAAGCGCCACGTCTGTGACCGGTGACTGACACTGAACTTTCTGTTTAGAACGTGTGACAAGCCGATGACTGACGGTCTAAAATATGATATAAAACTAAGTATATATATATATTGTTTTAAGTATTCACTGAAAATTTATTTAAAATTTATTACCTTTTATTTATTACAGGATTATACTTCCTTAAAAATTACTTAAAACATTGTAAATTTTTCAGCTTCGGCGTGAGTCTCCGTGGCATTAACAGTCACTGTGTTAATACAAATATAAAAATTGATAATAGACAAAATACACAAACTGATAATGTTCTAATTATAACGATTAAATATCAAATCTACCGTTACATACATTGCTCATTATTAGGTGGTCAGTAGCAGGGAGTAGATGGAATAGGCATATTGCAATGTCATTATGCGAAAAAGGTAATTGAATATTGTTGTTTTTTTACGTAGGGCACAGAAAAGAAATTTTTGTTCTACTTATTGTATAATTAAAAATGAATTATTTAAGCATTATTATTATTTAAAAAAAATAATTATTGAATCATTATTATTTTTTTTTAAAAAAGGAATTATTTAATTTGATATCACTACGACGCAAGCACGACACTTTCAAATCGTAAAGTGCTATTTAGTCCTTCGATGTTTTAGGCTTAACTAGCCGTCTAAGAGTTTGGGGCGTAATATTCTGTTCACTAAGCTCCAGGTTTCACAGCAATACAAGCAATATTTAAGATAATATAATCCTGTAGATTTGAGGGATTTTAAATACATTGAAGTATGATTAATACTCTCAAGGATTACATTCATATTTGTAATTGAGTTTTTTTATATATATAATGTTGAAAGAACCATATTTTCTTAGCATTTAAAACAAAATGCAAAGAAAACAACATTACAATTTTACCCTTTTGCAAGACGCTCGGAGGGCTAGACTGTCATACGTAATAAATAAATATTCCAACCATTTCTAAAACATCCTAATTTTTCCTCAAATGTAGTATATACTACAGTAGATACATTTATTTAATCCTTAGTTATAGATTTTTCGTTACATTTTGCTAAATGTACCCACGAAAAGAGAAGAAAATACTCTTAAATGTGACATAATTTATTAACTCAAACACTCAGCCTCTTAATGTTAGTTAAGAAGGAATAAAAATATTCATTAGAATTTTCTCAAGGGTGATATAATTTATTTACTGAAACACTTAACTTATTTAATGCCTTTTGAGAAAGGGAGAATCTTTTATGTGCTTAGAAAATGAAATGATTTATTAACTATCTTTTGATTTTGCAATCAATACATTCCACCTTTTGTGATTAAGAATAATATATAAAATTTGTGATTTAAAAAGATATCTTTATTTTTAAATCAACGTGAGATTATTTTTTCGCACGAATAGAATAAAATAAAGAATGAAATAGAATAAAATAGAATAAAATATATAGAATAATAATAATATAATTAAAAATAATTAAAATAACTAAAATCAATATATTTTTTAGAATTTTATTTATATATATTACCAGAAATGACAGATGATCAATTATACATTTGTACAATTGTTACCAACTCTGAAATCACCATGCCCAAAATTTTGCATAATCTCTGATGTACTTCCGTTTGGAATGTTTTTTAATCTACAATATTAAATAAACACATATATTTTCAATTCTATTTTAATAGAAATATTTAGATCGATATTTTTAGCCTAGAAATAACTTTTTAATATAAAAAATTTGGAGGTTTCCGACCTTTTGTTTAGCAAAATTACATGCCCCATATCCTAATTAGCGTACATTCATTTCAATTAACTATATTTCAATTGTCTTTTGTACAATTTGCTGTTATTATATTTGCACAGAACTTGGAGTTTTACAATATCAAAATTCAATGAAATGTATCAAAAAATGTCAAAGAAAACATATTTTTTTTATTACAAAATATTTTGTTTTATATTCGAGTACCTTTAAAATATTTACATTATCAAATATAGTTTAGATTTTAATTTAGAACATAGTCAGTAATATGGAAAGCATTCTGACACTATTTCACTGAAATATATAGAAAACATTTTATGTAAGGTCACTGTGCTTAAATCAGACCCGATAGCCCATATTTTTGTCGCATTTAGAGTCTATTTGGCATTTTTATTAAATAATAAAATAATTTATTAAGCAGAAAATGATTGAATGCGGTTCCTTTAGCTCAAATCTAAGTTGTTTTGTGGAAATTGTGTCATTATATGCAATATAAGCAATCAAAATACGACTGTCACACTTAGGTCCTATTTGTTGCATTTATAGTAGTTAAAACATAAATGAGGCGTCAAAAGTAATAAATTAATTTAACAATAACTTAAATTATATAAAAAAAGGTAATTTTGAGATACAGAAATTATTGAATATATTATATTGAATATATTATATTTAAATAATAGAGGTATCTATACCTTAACAGCATTTCATTTTGACCAAGTATAAAAGAAGAAGTAACAAATGAATGATAATAAAACATAAATTTTGCCAAAGAACTGTTTATTACTGTATATTTTAATCAAATATTTTTATTTTTAGTTTGCTTTAATATTTAATTTACTTTTAGTCTACCACACAAGCCTCAAAATATATTTTTGTTTCTGGAAGTTGTGCATCTAGATTAATGGTTTCCAATCTTTTATTTACTTTTTCTCTTCTACATAAGCCTCAAAATTATCTTTTTGTTTCTAGAAGTTGCGAATCTAGATTAGTGTTTTCCAATCTTTTTTTAACCACGCCCCACCTAAATAGTTCTAAAATTAGGATACCCACTTTTGTATGCGGCATATACTTCTTATTATTTAAAAAGAGATTCTTAGAGTTTATACATTTTATGATTAATTAGTCTATTTCATTAAGAACAAGTGACAAAATTTTGAATAATAAGGTATCTATGTTAATACCACAATACATAAGAAGCCTTTTTGATTTATAATCTTTAGAAATTTTCATCGCCACTATAAAGCGCTTTTCTGGTAGCGGGCTTCACTTCTTTTTTTATTTCTAATATAATTTTTTTTTTAAATTTAAATTTGAGTCATAATGTATACCTATCTACTGTGTGTGACACCTGCACCACAGCCATGGAAGTTAAACCCACTTCCTTCACCAATGTCCATTTGGGATATTATTAATGTTATAAGGTTGTTAGTACCTCCTTTAGATATTTCAATTATTTTCAGTTTAAAAGCATTTACCATTCAGTGCGCAGCTTTGCATATATGCAAACAACAGTGTTTTGAACTTAATAGATTTTTTTTATTCGTATATACCTAATTCACACCTAAAAGATAAAATATCAATATTTGCTTTAAATAATAAAACACATTCCCTGTTTAAATAAAGCGAAATTAACCATTGAAACTTTCTGGTCAGATTCCCTGAACTACGTAATTTCTAGAACGTATACTATCACGGGAATTAAAGGGTTAAATGTTAAGTTTTATAAAATAAATAATTATATAAAATAAGGTATTTGGAGACATACTTATTAAAGTATTTATTAATTTGCAATATTTTCGGGTAATACAGCCACACGACAGTAGTTTTTACTTGTATTGGAGATGTGCAACAGTAGAAAACATTAACGTATTATATGAAAAATGTATCGCTGATTTTTTTTCATTATTTTTCCTGTGTAATAAACCTTTCAGAGAATCACAAGTAAATATTTCGACAGAAAATAAAAAATCGCCCATTTAAGTGTTAATACTGTCAGTTTTATATATAGCCTCTTTAAAACACTTATTTAAATATCCGGTAAAAGAAAAGCGCCATTGCATTATCACGTAGAAATTCCTAATTTATTAACACAACAAAGTATAAAACACAATTTCTCCTTTAAAACATCGAAAACTACACATAAAATTACTATAGTAAATCTCATAAAAGCAACTGCGCATTTGAGGGATTCAGTTCTTCGGTAATATACGCCTAACAAAAATCAATCTCCAAATTGTGTAGAATATTTTAAAACTCCAATTTGAAAATGTATCGCTTTTAATAAGATTCTAATTCAGGTAACTGAACAAGGCCTTGACGTTATTACAGTTATTTGTTCTTCAAAGTTGAAATAGCAAAGTTCTGACGGATTTTCGGGATTATTTGTCGCATTAGAATGAAATAGGCGATGAAAAATGAACTATGTGAATGGTTAAGCGATTTGTTTTAGAAAGCTTGTTTAATCAGTGAAATGATTCGACTTGTGGTCCTGAAGTTCTATTTGAAATATTCGAGCTACGATTCTTCGATTCTTGCGTTAACATTGCATGTAAACGAAAATTAACATATTTATGGGTCGTCACATTTAGACACAATGATCTTAATGAAGTTTACCGAAAATCGAAAAAATGAATTGCCATATTAGCATTTAAATAATTATTATGTTTCATATTATTCTATCTTGAATACAGTTTGGAAATGGTTTTGATACTTTCTCTTAAATATTCTAGCGTTACTTCTCTCTCTCTCTCTCTCGAGAAAACATTTCTACATTCAACAGGCTCATTTTACGGGCAAACTTGATATATTTACTGCATTAATATTAACATTAATATTAAAATTATTTTCTTCATCTGCCATTTGTAAATGCAAATACACATTTGAACATATTTGATGGACAATTTATAGCATTCTAAATTAACGCTTTTTAGATTTTAGAAAAGTATTTAACAAACTTTAAAGACTAGTCGTTAAAGACTAAACGTTTCCCGAAAATGAATTAGAGCAAAGAAATGAAACTTCATAAAATTTCGGAAAAATATGCTTTTCTTTGATCTAATCAACGGCTTTTAGAATCGTGGTAACTCGGAAGATGTTTTTCTATATTTAAGCACATGTTTATATAGTGTTTCCACACATTAAGAAACATTTGTCTTTTTTATATTGGTTGAAATGTGAATAAACTAAAAATACGAAATTGAATTTGTTTTCAAAATGTAGTTAGTTAAACATTCTTCAGATGCTTAAAGAATGCTAAACGGGCTGTGATAATATAAATTTTAAGAATGCAACGATTAAAAACATCTTCTTGACCAAATAATGTTTTTTTTTTTTTTTTTTTTTTTTTTTACTATATGAGAAAGACACATAAATTCAGACCATATGTTTTTCATGGAACTGTGAGCAATTATGACTGGGGCCGATTTTGATTTGGAGTATTGTTTCATTCAATTAAATTATAATAGTTACTGTACAAGATGCTATGAGATTAGAGACCAATCTGAAAATCAATCTCGAGAACGTACATCTTCCCATCCAGACCAGATGAAGTTTGCCAGTATATGAAAATGTGTTATATGTTTATTTGACTTTTTTTTCTCCACAATCTCTTCTGGTTATTTTTTGTGGTATAAAAGCTTCATATTATAAGGTCAGTCTGCCTACATGAGACACGATTCCCCGTAGTTTTGTCGCATTTAGGGTATATTTGGTATTTTATTATGTAAATGTATATTTTATTAAGCAACAAATTACTGAATACTGTACCTTTAGTTAAAAATTAAATTATTTGTAGAAATTTAATAATTATCTGTAGTATAAAACCACAATATAGGATTGTCGCATTTAGGTCATTTTTATCGCATTTATGGCAGCTAAAACCTAAATGCGACGTTCATAGTCCTAAATGTGATAATTCATTTTATATATGACAATTCATCTGAAAAAGTTCATTTAACGATTAACTTCTATGACAGAAAATTACTACATTACAACGGTGAGCGGTCTGCGAAACCATTCAATTGAATGATGAATAAAATGCGCGATTAACTCATAAAATACTGTTTTTGCACTAAACTGTTTGTACAGTACTATTTCTAATAAAATTTCGATTTTTCAAACATTTCAAACAATAGTACTAGGCTTCAAATGAAGGAAAATTTCGCTGTATCGATAATTAAACTGGAAATTAAACGTTAAACTGTGAAAATTTAAAAAAAAAACAGCTCTAACAGCAGTTAAGGGTTAACTGTAATTATTTTTTGATTTAATTAACCCTTAACTGCTTTGGCAAGAACTGTTGCATAACTAGTGTGAGCGGTCCCCGAGACCACTTGATTAAAAGATGAATGAAAGTCTCTATTAACTCACAGGGTACTGTTTTTGTACTAAAATTTAAGTACAGGACTATTATAATTAAACTTTTCAATATTATTCTTGAAATATTTATAACGGCGCAGCACCGTGCTGTGTGTCAATTTTACACTGTTAATATGCAAAAGTTATTTGAATGCTGCGTACAATGCCTAATCAAGCAGGACGGTCGTTCTGCCAAGCCAAGCTGAAAAAAAAATGCTAACCCCGCCAAACAAACAAACGCCAAGAATAAGGCAAGACACCGTAACTGCTTATTATACTGATGCAAACTTCTCCATGTTAAATGAACGAAATATGCCAGCGTAAAATTTCCGATATCAAAAGAAGCAATCATCGCAGAAAAATAAAACCAACACTAGAAGGACCTAATAAGGAAGATCTTCAATTTGAGATAAAATGCATCCTCATAAATTAATTATAAAAAGAGATATAGATTTTTTTAAATAACGTCGAGATACTGAAAATGACAGATTTTTTTTCTTCGTCACAACTTATGTTTAAATCGAGGTAGAGACTTAAATAATGGACAGAAAAAAGTTAGGATTAATTTTTTGGATAGATATTTACTCAATCTACGTGCTTTTATAAAATTCAGCTTTAAAAACATTAATTTTCTATTCATAATTAGCGAAAAACTGTTAATTAGTTCTAAAGTTTACAAATTATGCCAAATAGCGATAAACCCGCCAAAATATTTTAGAAATCTTATACTTTTCTTTTATATTATCCTTTTGCATTGATTTCATCGAAGATAACTATGGCTGAGATTCAGATAGATTTTTCGCTGTTAGCGAAATGAGTTTGACCAATCAGAAGCCTGCATGTTTGAGAATATTTGCTGTTTGTGGATCCCGGCCTATGTCATGAAAGTTTTGAGTCATTTTTTTTTTAGTGCCGTGGATGAAGTGCAATGTTTGTAGAAATGTAGGCTAGGATCCAGATAGATATTTCGCTGTTAGCGAAACGATCGCCAATCAATAGCCTGCATTTCTGCAAACAGCGAAAAGTTCACAAAAATGCTGGCTTCTGATTGATGAATCTCGTTTCTCTGACAGCCAAAAATCTATCTAGATTGCGCACAATGGAGGATATTCCAAATATGGGTTCGAGGCTGAAAAAGTCACGTGATACCGGTAATTTATCCAAGGAACTTCTATCTGATAAGAAGGGAAGATACTACTACTTTGCCTCATGAACCGTTTCGGAACCGAATTGCGGGGATTTACATTACACGTCTACGGAGCCTTTCCTTCTTTACGATAGAAGTTTTTACCTTGACCACGTGATCAAAATGTAGATGGAATATCCTCCATTATGTTGAACACAATTTTGCATTTCCACATCCAGGTAGGGTATTAATTGTCATAACAACAATACATATTCGAAACTATTTTAAGGCACTGAATCTGAACTCCTTTGCTATACCTTTCAATATTAAAGAAGTTGTTGTTTCCATAGTAACAGTACTTTTCTGTATTGCTTTCTCTAAAACACAAATATAGAAATTTCACAAAGAGCGCTCACAATCAACACCATAACAGAGAGCCTTCATACATAAGAGTGGTGATATATGCACAGGAAGCATGCTCATTTCAAGTTTTTGCCGAAAGTATGGCTACAGCGTCTAGAATACCTTGTGTGGAAATATGCTATCCAAACACCGCTAAAAATTTGTATCCCTTAAATGTGCGACGATACTGCTAAAATCCCAAGTATCGATCACAGCGGGATTTAGTATTACATTGTATAGACTAGCAATATCTTGCAGTTTGAGAAAATATCCTGCAGGTGTCGCTGTGATCTGTATATTTCAGCAGCATCATTGCACAGTTAAGGGATACAATATTTTAGCGCTTTTTAAAGTATTAAAGGGATAGCCAATTTCCACACTATATATACAGCGCCTAGAAGATACAGTGTGGAAAACGGCTACAAAATAGTGCTAAAAAATTGAATCCCATAAATGTACAACGATGCTGAATAACAAGATGTCGATAGTAGCGCCATCGTAGTGATTTAAAAACGATAGTCATTCTAAAAGAGACTCTTTAACCTATTTTACGTCATTCCTTAACTAAAATAGCTTATAACAGACCAAAATATCTTATATTTATAGTTTCCGATATTTAACATTCTATAATTTTTGAAAACTCAGTGTTTATATTGAAAAGAGTTACGAGATGGCGCTCGTATCAGCATATTGCCGATGAGCATTGTTGGAGATTTATGGGATACAAGTTTTTAGCACTTTTTAAAGCGTTATAGGAATAGCCGTTTTCCACACTGTATCTTCTAGGCGCTGTACTATAGCTCCGTTATAGGCCTAGATTATATGTTGTAGAAATCGACTATCCCAGCAATACTTAAAAAAGCGCGGAAATAGTGAATCCCTTAAATGTACAACGATGTTGAATTCCAAACAGTCATTTACAGCGACATCTGCAGGATATTTTTTAGAGACACGTGTAATGCACCGCTATAGCGTCTAGAATACATACTGTGGAATTTTGCTATCCAAGCAGCGCTAAAAAGTTGTATCCCTTAAATGTGCACTGACGCTGAAATCCAGGGAGCTGATCGCAGCGACATCTGTGATAAACTTTCAAAGTAAACATCGTATTATTACAGCGGGCTTGACGCCAAGCACACAGGTCAGATGTATGTTAATAAAATGTAAAAAAAAAACGCTACAGCGTCTAGACCAAATTATAGCGCCTAGAATATATAGTGTGGAAATTGGCTATCCCTGTAATACTTAAAAAAGTGGTAAAATATTGTATCCTTAAATGTGCAACGATGCTGCTGAAATATACAAATCGCAGCGACATCTGCAGGATATTTTCTATAACTGAAAGATATTGCTAGTCTATACAATGTAATACGAAAATCCCGCAGATTTCGCTGCGATCGACACTTGGAATTTTAGCAGTATCGTCGATCATTTACGGGATGCAAATTTTTAGCTTTGTTTAATAAAATATTTCCACACTAGGTATTCTAGACGCTGTTACCAAATCGTCATGAAGTTTTAGGAAATATCCTGCAGATATCGCTGTGATTGACTCATTGGATTTCAGCATCATTTGAAATTTAAGAGATCCAATATATTAGCACTTTTTAAAGTATTACTGGGATAGCCGATTTCCACACTATATATTCTAGGCGCTGTAGCACCGCGGTAGCCTGTCTTTTTCGTTTACCTCGGAGTAGATATAGATGAAGTCATTTGTAGCTGTTCCTAAACTGTGGCCAACAACATATAAGGCCAGTTCATAACGTCACACGGAGTTGATTATCTGTACACGGCAATGGACACAAAAAAAATCGGCTCGCAGCTTTGTACTAATCATCGTGTAAAGATGATCCAACTCTGAGACTAACGAAAAAGACAGGCTACCGCGGTGGGTCCGATTCTTCTTTTTTTACAGACCGCAGGAGTCACGTGATGCTCGAATGCACCAAAGACGGTGCGTGAAAAGAGCATCACGTGACTCCAGCGGTTTGTAAAAAAAGAAGAATCGGACCCACCGCGGTAGCCTGTCTTTTTCGTTAGCCTCGATTCAACTGCGTGTGACTTTTAAACATCATGAACTGGCCTATTATGTCATTGGTCGCGCTAACACCCTCCCTCCTGCGTCCACCGTATATAGCAGCATCTTGTACTGGAGACTGCTAAATGGGCTGCTATCGGTCAAAATCAAGAGAGAAAAGGGCAGAAGAAAGGGAAATAACTCGTTTTTTTTTGGTAACTAGTTTTTCACACGGGAAGATTGACATGTCTGTTCCTCTCCTTTCATAACTTCATAATGGTTAAATACGCCAAAGCATCCTAAATATCTGAGAAAGTCTTGACTCGCGTCACGAAAACATCACACAAAGCAGGCAAAGCAAAGAAACAAAATCATTCATCGGCTCGTGAATATGAACGAGCCAATGAATGATTTTTCTTCTTTGTTTTGCCTGCTTTGTGTGACGTTTTTCTGACACGTGTCAAGGCTTTCTCCAATATTTAAAGGGCGTTGAATAGGCCGGGATCAAGATAGATATTTCGCTATTAGCGGGATGGGATTGATCAATCAGACGTCTGCATTTTTCCGAACTTTTTGATGTTTGCATGTAAACACCGAAAAGCCTGCAAGGATAAAGGCTACTAATTGGTCAATGTAATTTTACTAACAGAGGAAAATTTATCTGGATCCCGGACATTAACTTTGGTTGGTTAAAACAATTTTGAATAAAATCAAATCAGGAAGCCAATGTTTGTTAACTTTTCTGGTTAGTTTAATTGAAATCTTCCTCGTCTATTACTGAAAACTGAGTTACCGTACTTTGATCAAAAAATTGAATATGAGTACACGACTTGTGCATATGTCACCACTCTAACACAGTGTTGCCAGATGGGCTACTTTTTTTTAACTCAGATACTTGATTGGCACCACTTTTTTGAAATTGTAAAATGTGCCTTATTTAATGACATATTAATTAAGGCGAAAACAATGGGAATTTTACCGTTTATAATAAGTGCTGGCAATCAAGAAATCTGAATTAAAAAAGTAGCCCACTGGCAACACTGCTCTAACATATAAATGTTCTGTGTTATGACCATGATTCTAAGTGCAGTTGGTTAAATTTGAGTATCTGGGCATTAGAGAAAGCAATAGTGGCCCACTGTGGCTGAGTGGATAAGACACAATGCCGCTAATCGCTTGAGAGCGTAGGTGGAAGCAGATTCGAATCCGGCCGTGATCCGCATGTGATATGATGTATGTGTTCAATAAATCAAACAAACAAACAAGCAAGCAATAGTGAAAGGTACAGTTGGCATGGAAACAACGACTTCTTTAATTCGTATAGAAAATTAATGAATAGTAGTAAATGACTCAAGTTTAAAATGTAGGCAAATGGTCTGGAAATATCAATGGCTCCCACCTAGTATTTCACAAAATTAATTTAATAGATTCACATGATGTATAACTTGATGCAACTCTTAACTAATCAAAATTCTGCAACAAGACTTATGTAGGTAGATCTTTTGAATGAATAATTCAGAATTCTGAGAACAAAACGAAGTTCTAAGGCTCTTCCTCACACCCCCCTCAAAAAAGGAAATACGATAGAAAGATATAAGAATTTGGATAGCTTCAATATGTCTGTGATCTTTTGTCAGAGTTCAGAAAAAGAGTCTGGGCATAAAAAAAAACAAATTTAACGAACGATAAGACTATAGATTTCAGGCAATTTTTAACCGAAAAATATTTAATTCTAATGTATATGCGGCTTTAATAATAGACTATTAAAGATAATCAATTTAGGGGAAATTTTATAGTAAATTAATATCCTCACATTTATGCAAATAGGTATGGATAAACAGACTTGAGAAAAATTACATATTTATTCTTTCTTCTCTATAACACGATCTAAATGAAGATGAGGTTATATGTACAGTTTATATCTTTAAATTTTTAGATATTTTTTATCAAAAATGTTCCTTTATTATGTCTAGAATTGCTAGATTTACAGATCTTCGATTCTTTAGATGCCTGCGGGTTTTCATTCTCGGATTAACCGTAGGTATTTGTAAAGGTAAATTTATTTTGCAAAACCGTCAGCAAAAAAAGTTAGAAAAAACAATTAACTGACAGACTAACTGTAAATATATACTTTATTTCGACTCTGTTTTTTACTAAATTTTCATCTTTCGTAGAAAATTTTAAGGAGATATAAATTGAGAAAGACTGATACTTTGAAAGAAGAAATTGACTTTCCTTACTTTTAAATTATTAATCACTATAAAAAATGAATGATAGGTAAACAAAATGTATAATATTGTGTTTGCTCCCTGCTTATAAAGGCTATACAAGGACTAATTTTAATTTGAGCTAGTAGAATTATTTCAGTTATGTATCATTTATTTTAAAAAAAGAACTGATATCTACTAAAAAACAACTTTTCAAAAGTAAAAAATAAGCCAAGCAAAAAAAAAAAAAAAAAAAAAAAAAAAAAAAAAAAAAAAAAAAAAAAGGTGAAAGTTGTGGCTAAAAAATAGTGTGATATCAAATTTCCAAGCTTATATTGCGGTACTTATTTAACATTTTTTGATAAAAATTTATCATATGTAAGTCGAGTACCTAAGTATGCGTTGATAGAAAGCCTTTTCTCCTTTACTAAATACATCATAACGTGTTTCTGAAAATTAATTTTTTTTTAAATTATGCATGATGGGCTTGGCGGCCATCTTTCCATATTTTACACAAATTTCTAAGCACTCAAGCTCGTAACATATTTGCATTATTAAGAATTTCGAACTTATAGTTTTAGCTACAGACAGATAAATTAAGAAAGTTTTTTATTTTGAAAAAACAAATTGATTTTTACTGCTTTAACTAATTAATTAACCCCCCTCCGAAAAAAGAGAATCATAAGATGAAACCTGAAGTTACTTCAGCTTTATTTTTAGACACAAATTTTTAGGCACTCATTTCCATAAATTAAAAGAATAAAATGTTTGCTTTAGTAACAATTTCGAACTTCCAATCTTAACAATGAACTTGTGTGCTTAGAAATTTGTGTAAAATATGGAAAGATGGCCGCCAAGCCCATCATGCATAATTTAAAAAAAATTAATTTTCAGAAACACGTTATGATGTATTTAGTAAAGGAGAAAAGGCTTTCTATCAACGCATACTTAGGTACTCGACTTACATATGATAAATTTTTATCAAAAAATGTTAAATAAGTACCGCAATATAAGCTTGGAAATTTGATATCACACTATTTTTTAGTCACAACTTTCACCTTTTTTTTTTTTTTTTTTTTTTTTTTTTTTTTTTTTTTTTTTTTTTTTTTGCTTGGCTTATTTTTTACTTTTGAAAAGTTGTTTTTTAGTAGATATAAATAACCCTCATATAAATAAATGCGTTGCTAATATAAAAAGCTCTCATTCCTTTTTGCCAAAGAGCTATGACCATAACTACAATTAAATGATTGTCGTAGAAAACATCGTTTAAAATTCGCGAAATTCGGGCGTCAATATTAACCCATAATTTATACACCAGTGCGATTTGGGTTTCCGTAAATTCAACTCCGCATAATTTTGCTGGCAGTCTGGTGATAATGAAATTTAACTACATGATCCATATACGAAATTTAATAAAGAATAAAAATTCTTACTCATTCTTTATCAAAATTCTTACTTTGTGAATGAAAAATGCGCATTAATTAAAGACGCCGACATTTCGGTCGCTGCGAATTCATAGTGTGGAGCTTACGAGTTAACCTTTAACGCGTCTTTTTTCAATTTTTTAGATTAACTTGCAAATTCCAGTTTAACTACAAACACTACCGAAATTTTGTTCCGTTTGAAACTTTAGTACTATCACCAAAGACTTTTGAATAGGTGAATTTTAGTTATAACAGTCCTGTGCAAAAAGTGTAGCACACAAACACCATCCTATGAGTTAATCGTGACTTTTATTCATCTTTCAATGTAGCGGTCTCACAGATCGCTTCACACTAGTTACGTGACAATTTCTGTGACATCAGTTAAAGGTTAAAAAAGTATTTAAAGGATATTTAAAATATTGTTAACTAGACTATTTATTGCATATAACTTTATTATAAAATGTCACATGATAAATATATCAGCCTTAGAAATAGATAAAATCGTTCAATATTTCTTATAATTCTGATTAAGTCAAAGAGAAGCTCTGTGCCTAATATTCTGTTTTCTCAAAAAAAAATAACATTTTCTGTACTTAAAGATACGTATATGAAAACACATATTCATTTAGATAAACATGGTTTTATTTATTTTTTTATCTATTACTAATTTAAAAGTAGAAAATGTCGATTATAACGAATAAAAGGTAAAAACAGAATTAAAATATCAGATTTTATAAAAGTGCTAACAAAAATTATGACTCCTAAACCAGAAAATAACTCAGTTGCATCAAGCTTTAATCGGAGACAGCATTTAAGCTACCGAATGGTACAATATTGGTAAAACTAACTTTCTTAACAGCATTAAAATAAATATAAATTGTTTTCAATCTACACAATATTTTCCAGAATTTTCATTACATAAAATTATTGCAAATTCCTTAATCATACCTCCATATTATGTTAATGGAATAGACAATGCGTTTCTTGCACCTTTTTTTTTATTAAAAATTTTAAAGAAGAGTATTTTTCTTTTGTGATAGTCTTAAACACATATTTAAACAGCTGGTTAACGAAAAACATTTATGGAGGATTATGCTGGCTCAACACAGCTTAATTAAACATAAAATTTGACTTAAATATCATTTTAACATAATATATACAAAATCCCATACAAACTTCTACGTTAATCTTCTAAATGTTTCGCCGCATTTACAACAATATGTATGTCGCTATTAGGTAGAGGTTGAAAAGAAGCTTTCCTAAATGCGTAGTCAACTTCAAATTCTAAACCGGAAACTGGTCGCCTTTTCTTTAGTTTAACTGGTCAGGTAACTGAAACAGACATCGTAGCTCTTGACGTTTATATGGTTATTTGATCTTCAAAGTTAAAAAATAAAAACCATGAGCCACTTTCGGGAATTTTTGTCGCATTTATGAAACATGGGGGCGATGTAAAATGAACGATGTGTATTTGATTGGAAATTTTTTTAAAAAAATCGTTTTACATGCAAAAAAATGTTTCGGGTTTTGTTTATGAAGTTTGTATGCTTCATTTTATAGCATTTATTTACGATTCTTGCATTGAGATTTTATGTAAACGAACATTGTCGCATTTAGGGATTAACACATTTAGGCGGACTGACATTATATATATATCCAGTGAGTTTCTCACCGTTTGATTATCTAACATTAGATAATTTATTCTTTAAATGCGTTGTCTTTTTAAGTATATGTCGTATGTCCACCCTTTATGTTTTACCAAGGTTTCTTAAAATTGATGCGTTAAATGAGGTAAGAGTTTCCCCGGTACAAAGAAGAAACAATATATTAAATATGCAACATTTCTGCGCACCAAAATCTAAATGTGTGAATGCAAAAATGTCAGTAATCTTCCATTTCAAGTGTAATATATCTCAAGCATTCTTTGAAGCAGAAAATTGATGTAACCGTTTCAGGTTCAAAGCATTTTCATTCCTAAAATGTTGAAATAAATGAATAACAGCGGAATTTGCAAACTAATTTGTTTTTATATAAAACATAACTACATTTCACATATATAATGAACCTAAAATACTTTAATTAAAATTCTGGGGTCGTTGTAGGGTTTGGGAATTAAAATTATGTGGTTTCATAAACATACGACCACACCTCAAAGGGTTAACTAGAAATTTTAAATAAAAAAGCAAAAAGCTCAAGCACCATGCAAACAATATAATTTTCTTAAAATACATTTCCTTTAAAATAATTGCATCTATCAAATACTTATATCTTCTTAGAGAGTTTTTTCATTCTTTTGTATGAAAAAAAATCTATAGAACATAAAATTACTTTTATTTTATTAAAAGATTGAACCAATGAAAATTTCACACAATTTTAACAATTGAAATGAAAAATTTCAACTTCCGTTTGTCAAATTTTCAAAAACGATCAGTCATTTTCTGTTAAAGCTACATTGGAATGTATTTATATCTAAACCGAATAAATATATAAATGATGTATTTTAATTCAATAACTAAAATTAAGATGAAACGTAATTCAAATTAGACGGAGTTTATTTAAATTCTGGCGCATAAATATATAATGTATTTCTTAGTGGTACTTTTAAATATTATAAAGAGAGCTATTCATGTTCACTCTACATTAAATTTTAAGAAAGTAACTCGTGAATAGTGTTTTCGTAATTATTTAAATAAATTATTTTATTAAATATTCAATTTTATGATTGACTCTAAAAGTCGATCTTTAACTTATAGGAAAAAAGGTCCAACAAAATAAAACTGTACTAAAAATTTGAACTTATGTAAAGACATTTATTAAGTGTTACTTTGTATTTTATGAAAACAAACAATCTTATTATTTTTTTTATATTAAGTAAAGTATTAAATTTTACCCATTGTGTAAAATGATTTGTTATCAAATCATTTTTCTTACAAAAATATACATACTTTATTATTAACTCTGTAGTTTTCTGAATAAAACTTCTTTAAATATATTTCCCTTAAGGAAAATTTTATTTATATTGCGTGCATTATTTGAAATTTAAGTTGAAACTGGTGTTACCGAAGAATATTTGCTACGTGATATATCTCGTAATATTGAACTTACATTTTATATGCATCAACAAAATAAAACGATCGGCAACGTGGTAAGGCCACAAATAAAAATATTTACGTTAAAATCCAGACTACGGTGTCGGTGCCTTTAAAAGGATCCACTATTGGTGCAGTAATTAAAGTTACAAGAAATAAATTATAAAAACATAGAGGGAGAAATAAAGGCAGATGATCAATGGCAGTAAGTAAGTCAACGGCGGAGTTGAGGACACTTAGATGAGTAACGTTACCAAGGGGACCAATGCAAAGGACGCGACTGATTCATTAAGAGTGAAATTTGTACAAGTTAAGTGAGATTTAGGAATTCGGAGGAGAAGGGCACAGGGGAAAGAGGTAATTATATAAAAGGTTTACTTACCTTTAGAAAATCTGGGATGCTGGACAAACACTTTACCAAATGTTGCAATTCTTCCATATCTGATAAGCATCCCAAAGTCTGTGATCTTATGTTAAAGTGCATTTCTGAATTTTCCAGTGTATAGAAATTTTAAAATACTACATGATCTTCGAACAATGATTAAGATTACCAAAAACTTTTATACAGTCGACGCTCGTTTTTACGAACTCGTAGGGAACACTCAAATAGTTCGTGAAATCGAAAGTTCGTAAAATAGAAAAACTTTAAAAATGATATGAATACCTACATTATTTATGTCTATTTTTTTCAAGCTACCCCCTCTTTATAGATAAAGGACTATGCCAAGACTTATACTGAAATAAATTTATAATATTTTAATACAAGAAATAAATGCAAATTTATGCACAAAAAATATTTTTAGTACACATAAAAATATGTTATCAGGCTTGAAACATTACATATGAAAACATAGACTGTATTTGTAGATGAAAATACATAGATAAAAATATTTATAAAAAATTAGGAATGAAAATAATCACTTATCTTTTTTTGTTTTAAAATCACATTTTGGAAAATACATGTTTCCATTTTATCTATGCCTGAAATCATTTCACAGTTATTGTTCTCTTCAAAAAAATGCCTTAGTCCTGATAACCATTCAGCTGCTTGTTTGACAGTCGGTCGTTGGGTAGTTTCATTTTCTTCTTGCTCAAAATCTGAAAGTTCTTCTTCCTTTTCATTCATTACGTCAGCAATAATTTGTTCATCTGATATTTCTTCCGTACAAATCACATCTGAATCCACATTCAAAAAGTCCTGGAATGAAATTTCAGGCAACAGTGGGTTTCTTTTGCGGAGTTCATTCATGAGTAACTCATCTTCACTCATGTCGTCAGGTACATTTTTTTGATTTTCTTCAAGTACAGTAGTAAAGCCTGCGTGTTGAAATGCTTTAGATATTGTGGTCCCTTGAACATCATTCCAAGCACGTACTGACAAATGCATCGCGCCTAGAACATCAATTTCGTAAGGATTCTCCAACTCCAAACCCATGACTACTCTTTGCAAAAGCACCCTTCGATATATGAGCTTGAAACTGTGAATCACACCTTGATCCATAGGCTGCAAAATAGATGTTACATTCGATGGAAGAAACTCCACACGGATGGCTTTAAGATCTGAGACTTCAACGTGAGCTGAACAGTTATCGACAATTAACAGAACTTTACGTTTTTCTGATAGAAAGCGACGGTCCAAGTCTCTTAACCATTTTTCATAAATGTTCCCAGTCATCCACGCATTTTTATTTGCATGGTATGCAGCTGGTAGTTTGTTAACATTTTTGAAACATCTAGGCTTCAATTTTTTTCCGATGAAAAGCAGGGGTAGTTTTTGTGCTCCATTCATGTTGGCTGCGAATAAGATTGAGATTCTCTGCTTACCCTTTTTGCCTCCGCTACACTTTTCACCTTTGAAGGAAAGCGTTTTTTCAGGCAACAACTTAAAAAACAAACCGGTTTCGTCGGCGTTAAATACATCCGCTGAAGCATACTCAGTTAGTAATGCTTTTAAATCGCGTTCTTTCCATTCATTTGCCAATGTCGTATTCGCTGTTCCACTTTCACCACACAACTTTCTGAAGCTCAAACCGTGCCTGGACTTAAATTTTTGTAACCAACCGTCTGAGGCCTTGAAGTCTTTGTTTTTCAGTTTTAAAGCAAAAAAGGGCGATTGTTCTTTAAGGAGATTACTATCTATAGGAATGTTCATTCCTCTCATTTTCCTCATCCAAGAAATCAAAACTTTCTCCAATTGGGGGTATTTTGCTTCTCTGAAATATTTACGATAGGGGTTTTTATCGGTGTTTCTATTTCCAGCGATTTTTTCTCGAGGTTTTAGAATTGTCGAGAGGCTATTCTTTGGAATTGCATACTTTTTCGAAATTTCTGTCTTGGTTAAGATTCTCTCGTCTACTTCTTTTAAAATTTTCTTTTTTACCTCAACAGATAAACACGTGCGTTTCTTCAACTGCGACATACTGAAATTATCTAACGTCTCTGGCCCAATCTCCCTCTCGACTTACGAGACTTCACAGATTGGGTAGTCCAGCTGATATGAGAAAATAGTCGATTACAGAACAAAATCTTTTAAAATCTTTCCTTTCCCCATTCAATAATGGCACCTGCTTGTTAAATGGGGATAGGCGGGTCCAGAAAGTCGTCCAAGCTTCACTCACAAATCAGAAGCCACCGTGCCTTTAAAATCAGTGATAAGCAACCACGTGACGCTACATGAACTTGTTGTGTTGCTATGCTGCCTCCCCCCCCCAAAAAAGAGGGTGAGGGAAACAACACATTCTTGGAATGCACCTGTTGAGAGTTTAATTACGTTGGCACTTCGTTCCGATATTTAAAAAAAAAAAAAAAAAAAAAAAAAAAAGAAAAAAAAGAAAAAGTATGAAAACTGAATTCACAAAAAAGAGATTTTCATAATCTGTAGTTCGTAAATGGGAGCGAAAAATTACATTGCGGCTATGGGAATGTATTCGGGACCACTCTCTAGTTCGTAAAATCGCAAGTGTTCGCAAAAAGGAGGTTCGTAAAAACGAGCGTCTACTGTATTAACATTTTAACACTGTTTTTATTATCACATGCAGACCTTAAAACATCGCTTGGTTTGGACAGTATATATTTTATCACAATGACAATGTGCTGACCATTTTACCTCGCGCTCACATTCACATGATCTTAAGCGACTTAGATCCATTTCACCCTTGACCTCGGGAACTGCATTGTTTGCTCGTTATATGTTTTTATACATTTATGCCTAGTGATTTTAACTGTTGGTTGACGATGCATATTCTGATCTTCAGTAAAACCTTTTTTAAATATTGTCTATTCATTTTTAATACAATGCACTGTCTATAAAATTATATACCCTACATATGATAATAAATTGTGATTGGACCAGGGGCGGCGCCAGAACTTGCCCGACGGGGGGGCACAGTATCCCCGACAGGGGGGCCGAATTCAAAATATATATTAGCAGGGCTTAATTTCTAGGGAAAAAAGTACCGGAGCTCTAATATTATGTGGTACCGGTACTACAATTGTACCGTTTCCCCTAAACCTCCCCCCCCCCCTCTGTCATTCCAATCTGCATATTTATATTTCGTAGATTATTTGCAAAATTTAAAGTTGTTTTTTTTTTCTTTAGCAAAATAAAAATTTTAAAAATACCTATCAGCTTATACTTAGCTGTCAACTATTGCACTTTTCAGTTATCACTCCTTCCGAATAGTAATCTTTGCGTAGTTTTAGTGTTAATTGCAGAATTCTGCGATTAAATATGATAAGGATTATGATTCGGAAGTAGGTGTTAACAAAAAAAGGGATACTTCGTAGCTGTGCATGTTTTCATAAAAATGCATACCTATGAATTGCACTGGGCTCCGGAGCCCTGTATTTATGAGCTCCGCTGAATTCCGACCAATATTTAAATATTTACATAAAACAGAGAAGTACCGGAGCCCAGCTCCGGTAGGCTCCGGCGCAAATTAAGCCCTGTATATTAGAGGTTTCCACGAGTCCTGGCCTGTTCCGAAGCTCGAACTCGGTAAAAGTTTCTTTCATTAAACTCGGGCTTGACTAAATTTTATCTGAAAACTCGGTAGGGCTCGGGTTAAACTTTAGCTTTTGAAAAGTTGGTCCAGGCCTGAACTTCATTATCCCCGAGACACGTCCGGGTCTTGCATTTTTTCTGTAGATTCCGGCCGGACCGGGACTGTATTTATACTTCAGAATTTTTTTGGAGCAAATGAACAATAAAACATTTCTTTGTTTCCTTTTACCCCTTTTTGAAATAACAGATGGAATATGTTGATCAATCACGTGAAAAACGTAAAATTTTCGAGTCCGGATTTGGCATATTCCCGAAACGGCAGGTCTCTAACACTCATACTGCTATTTAAATTAGAGATAAATTGCAGAGGGCCAAACGATTTTCACTCGAAACATAAATTTTGAAGCTTGTCAAAGAATATTGTAGATAAATAAAGTGAAAAAAAAAACTCTTAATGTTATTTTTGAAACACCTCACTAATCACCTAATCTTTATAGGTGGACGAATCCACGACAGAAAGAGTTTCCACACTTTTGAGCATTACCCGAAAGGAAAAACTCTGCTTCGTACTCTTCTTCCACACAGCAACCTCCCAATAAGCGGTCATTCAATATTACAGATTTTACGTGCACATATATGGCATATACACAGCAGTGCGTGAAAGACAAAGTATGGAGCATTTCTCCGGTTATGAGTCGAACCAAAGCGTTGCGCATCAGGTAAGGTGGATAACCAATTTTTTTCGAAACGCGGTTCGTGTTCCGGCCGGGTTGAGCTGACCATATATTTTAATGTCGGAGGTAACTGAAAAAAAAAACAGTCGACAAATCCTTATCAAAAATGCATAAAGTGACCAAAAATTATTTTAAAATAAAATTATTTAAATTTGTTAATGAAAGTGTCATTGCGAAAACTAGCAATTAAACGTTATACCTAACTACGGTCCTTCTCGGGTAATAAATAAAATTTGAAGACCTGCAAATTTTATTTAAAACAAAGCTGTAACCCGAACCGAACCCAACCAAAATTATTCTGTCTACCCGCAACCCGAAATACTTAATTCCAATCCCAACCTGAAACCCGGAATCAGAGAAAGTTGATCCACAATATAATGTAATTATTACAAAAAAAATATTGTCTGTAATCATATCTCCAACATTAATGTTATCTTTTATGAGGAAAAATAAACATGCAAGGAGTCATTCATATTCAAAGACGTAGTTTTTCATCTGAAATAGATTCCTGCGCGGATTGGGTTATACCCGACACAAACATTCAACTTAAGGCTCCTGTCCCTGCCGGCGAAGACACTCACGAGCTAATGCTAATCCTATGGGGAGGGATTTATCTAATAACTTGTTTGCATTTCGACATTTTTAAATATTTTTTTTTTAATTGGACAGCTGAGGTCTGTCTCTATATCGCACCTTTTTTACTTTTTCGATTTTGGTCGCAGATATTTTTTATAAAGTTACTTTCACTTTCAAATCCGGTTCTGAAAATGAAACTGTCTTTCTAAAAAATATCTGCAACCAAAATTGAAAAAGTAAAAAAGGCGCGATGTAGAGACGGACCTCGGCTATGCAAGCAAAAAAAAAAAATATTTAAAAATGCGAAATGCAAACGAGATATTAGAAAAATATCTCCCTATAGGATTAGCATTAGCTCGTGAGTGCCTTCGCCGGCAGGGGCAGGAGCCTTAAAGTCAGTCCGAAACCTAACGAAAAATTTCCGTTGACGCAAAACCTGACCTGAATCCGACAGCGATTTTCTATTGACCCTAAACCGAAACACTTCAACTTGAACACGACTCGACACAAAAAAAGATCTATAATTTAATACAGTTATCAAAAAATAGTCTGCAATATAAATAGTATCTGTAATATTAATTCTATCTTATGTAGAAAATAAACACGTAAAACGACTCATCCAAATTTAAAGATATAATTTTTCATGTCAAACAATATCTTAGACATTCTTTTCGTTAAATTGAGCTAATTCCAGCTTGACTCGTAAGTAGTGTTGTCAGGTCAAAAAGCGGGACAGAGAGAGAAAAAAAAGTCGGACAGATGCTTCAAAATCGGGACATTTTAAGCACTACAATAAAACCTGTTAAAACGGAACCAGTGTAATGGAATAATGCTTTAAACTGAAAATTTTGGTAATATTGGCTAAGATTGTCTAAATTGGAAAGTTCTTCCAATTCTTTGTCGTTCTATCTTAACAGGTTGCTGTATTAAATAGCTTCCTTTCATCGTATTGAATGTAAGTGAACTATACTTTATCCATAAAGGAATGGTGTGAAATTAGTCGAACTAGAGTTTTCTAAATAATTAACAGTAGTTTTATGACAATAATGCTTACTTTACAAATACCGCGTCTTATTTTTTTTTTTCAATATTTTGCCTTTCAGCCGTTTAAGAAAAAGCGCAATTATTATTACGTACACACTCAAGAAAACATTTCCTCAAACGTAAAAAGCACAGGCAGCAAGTTTCCGGAACGCGTCTGTGGTTGGAACAATTTTTCCTATTATTTGAAGAAAATTTCGTGTTCTGACTGAAGAATTAAAAAAAAAATGAGCTTCAGTTCGCGAACTTTTCGTGAGCTTAATAATTTATATATATATATATATATATATATATATATATATATATATATATATATATATTGGGGGGGGGGATGGACAAATCAAAACAGGAATTTTCGTGTTTTAATAATAATAATAAAAGCAATTGAAGAAACACCTTCAAATCACGTATTTTTTTTAAGAATGTATATTGATTGAAACCAGACAGCCTGGTCCTCTAACTTCTGATAAGATACAGAATTTAAATCTGAAATTAAAACTGAAATATAAAATTCTGAAGAAAAATATAAGTATGTAAAAGAATGTGAAATATGTATAAGAATGTAAAAGTTCATTAATATCAACTCAATCATAAAACAAAGTCATGTTGATGCTAAAAAAAAATCTTTAAATTCATGCTTATTTTGTAACAGCAAAGTTTAGAGGTCTGCACGGGCCGGGCTCGGGCCTATTTGCATTCATGGCACTCTGGCCGGGTCGGACCTAATTTCTTTTTTTCTTACCGAGATGAGGCAGGTTTCATTCTTCCTAGGTCTTCATAAGCCGATATTTTCAGTCCCGTCTCGATCCAACCTGGAAATCATTGTCTCGGCATGGCCTGATCCGTGCAAAAATCAGTAAAATTTGGCCCAGGCCAAAAATTTTTGCAAAAAGTGTATATATTTTTAAATCGACATTATTCTACAATTAACCCCTTAATTCTCGCTCCCGTGATATTCACATGCTGTGGCTTTTATTCAAATTGTTTGATTCCCACCAGTTTTATTAAACGGTGTAATTGGCTTTATTATGGTATCATTTTACTTGCCATTAAATAAGGTGAATGTTTCTTTTTCAAAAAAGTGGTGCCAATAAGCAATTTGAATTTTTAAACCGTAATTTAATGCGACCGTGAAGGGGTTAAACATTAAAATTTATTCGTTTTAAATAATAGTAGATTTCTAGGGTAATTAATATTAAAATACAGCAAAACGTCTGAAAAAGAACTAGCCTATGATGGAATCCTATCTTATATGGAAATATTTATTGATCCATGCAAAATGAATATAATAATACGTGAGAAAATAATACATTTACACCTGCTAAGAAGGGAACTTGTTTATAACGCATTTTTTTTCTTTCCTATGCGATGTCTTAAAAGATTTTACTGTATAGCATTTTTCAGATTTTTAAGTCTCCAATACATAATTTTTTGATTAACGATATTAATTATAGCTGAAACATTAACATACAAATAGAGATTCATTAAAAAAAATGTATATCGCAACCTTCTTTAAAAATGAAAATTATAAACATGAAAAAAGAACTAAAATAAGTATTTTTGGTCAGAACTCCATTTAACAAAATCGACGTAAAATTCCGTCGGACTTGGGCCAAGATTTTAACTTTTTTCCGGGCCGGGCTCGGACCGAACTTTTAATTTTTATACCGGGTCGGGCCATTACTGTTTTTTGTACGGACCAGGCCGGGCAGAAGTTTGAACTTTTATACCGTGCCGGGCCGAAATATTCTTTCTACTAGTCGGGCCGAGCCCAAACCTGGAAATTTGGGCAAATACAGAACTCTTCAAAGTATAACTAAGTTATTAATTAAAATTGTTCAGTCTAACAATACAATCAAGTTTAAATTATCAAATAAGTCGATATTCTGTTTTACACGATTTTTTAAATTTCTAAATACGAACCTACGACCCTAAACACGAATTGTTAATTACAAACCTGCACGGTTCGAGTTATGCCCGACCCGAAATCGACAAAATATTTTTTTTCGAACCTGCAACTTGATCCTAAGCATGAAATGAAGAAAAAAAAAATCAATCGTAAATGTAAAACAATTCTGGAAAATAGTTTGCAATCATATCTCTAAAATCAATTTTATATTTCAAGAAATGAATGCATATATTTACTTATTCATATACAAGTATTTTTTTTTTTTATCATTTGAAACAATAATCTGGACTTTTCTTTGGGTTGGGTTAATTTTTGACGGCCGATTATCTACTCAAAGGATGTGGGCCCGAGGGGGGAGTTGCCCTCCGTGTGTGTGTGTGGGGGGGGGGTCTTTCTAAGGGAACCTAATTCGTATTTACGCATGGAAATCCAAGGTTCGAAGAAAACTCCGAATGATTGGGCCGACGGGCGCGATTGGGTTCAAACCCAACACCTACCGTCTACCAGCCTCGAGAGCACAGAACCTCTCGGCCACTGGTGGGACGGACTTTTCTTTGGAAAAATTTGGCGTACTCGAATCGACTCCCAAGAAACAAAAACTCTAATCTGAGACGACCCGAAAATGGAAACGCTAGTCAACCCGATCCGCAGCAAAATTTTAGAGCCAATGGCCAACACGTTCGAGTAGATTCGGGTTAACTGACCCGATGCAAGATTTTAGTAGTTGCTATATACACATCTTCCCGCAGTTTACAATGAAGTTATGTATCTATATATTTATTTTCTTATTTATACCTTTCATTTCTCTTCTATATATTAAATAGAGATTAATATCCATAAAATGAGACTCTACTCACTGTATATTGAAATTAATGAACGAAGAAGGAATTAATTTTTAGTTTGATACTAAGTTTGCTTGAATAATTATACAAAACTCTCTTTTTATTTACTCATTCATTTATAAAAATACTTACCCTACGCTTTTTAAAGGGAAGATCGAAGCGAGCAGATGAATTCAAACGTCCTCTCTCTCCTCTTGAAATCGTATTTCTTATAGGCGCGTAAGTTTGCGGTCAATCGAATAAACAGGACCGCACATGAATGAGATCTAGACAAAATGTATAAGGTTTTCGGTAACATCCGGCCGTTGAGACAACAGCCTTTAACCGACATGTGGTTAAATTCTTAAATTTTCTCGTATCAGACTAAGGAATACAATTTTAATTTGAATTAAACTCGTAAAAATTTGACGAAAATTCGGGACGTTCCACGTAAATTCCGGAAGTTCCACACCTGGCAGCACTGCTCGTAAGTATCAAAATCTTAGAGATCAAAACTCAACCCCAAACCCATCTGAATCCGAAACTGAACCCAACCACAACGAAAAAATTTATCCTCAATCCGAGCCGTCGGTCCGGTCGGATGTAGGCAAAATCGGGCAACCTGAATCGATGCAGGACTCTAATTTCAGATATAATTCTGGGCACTTTTTTGAAAAATCAACTTAAACAAAACCGACGAGTAAGAATCAAAACTCATCCCGAAACCGAAAAAATTATAGCCAAGCCAATCCGACTTCAAAGCAAAAAAAAAAAAAAACAGCGCCCTGCTATTACATGTGTCGCATTTTCTATAAACTAACCTAAGATCTTTTTATAAAAAAAATTAACTTGCACCCGACTCGACACGACTCGGGTCGTGCGCAGTAAAAATCGGATTACCCGACCCGATGCAGGACTCAACACTCAAGTCAAAAAAATTTCCCAGACGACGATAAAATTTGGCCCCGACGGGGGGGCATATGCCCCCCCCGGTCCCCCCTCTGGCGCCGCCCTTGGATTGGACATACAACAAAGTTTAAATTTCAATGTCTTCCACAAATTCTTTAACAAATCCATCTATTCACAATACACAATAAATAAAAATATTTTCATGGATGGACGCGCACATTGCTTTAAAATAAAAATATCGTTGTCTATCAAGATAAAATTTCATAATTTATTCGTACTCATTAATTTCAGAAACTGATATACACATTAAGATAAATAAAGATAAATATATATATATATATACACAATTTAACTACTAATAGCAATTTAGAGAAGTCTTTTGATTCAAAAGTATTTAGCAGTATTTTCATTGATACTCAGAAAATTGGTAGTTCGTTTAATAAAAAAAAAATAATAAAGTATCCCACCAAGTGCCCTAGGAATGAAGAAATATACCGCATTTCCAAGTTGTAAGATGTACAATAAAGTAACTTCAGTACGAGCGAATTAACAATTTCATAGTTCTTTAATAAATTTAAAAAAAAATAAGCAATATACTAAAATATACTTCTATAATGTAAAAAACCGAGATTTTTTTGTATGGGTTTCCAATGAGAGCTAGGTATTATTTTCTTTTTCTCTTAAGAATCACGTACGCCCCTTTTATGTGCAGAACAACTTTGTATGTAAAACGATGAAATAATTTACTGATACAAGAATTTACTAACGGATTTTAACGAAAATCAATGTTTTCCTTAACTTTAATAATAAAAATGTATTTTTTTTTTTTTTTTTTTTTTTTTTTTTTTTAATGTAAAATGTATTTTTTTTTAATTCCTCGTGCCATATGGAAGTTTGGTATCAAAAAGACATTGTAGCATTTGCAACAGCCGCTCATGAATGGCAAACATGCAATCAATATATAAATCATTGTTTGAACGGGTCCTTGAATTTCTAGATTATGAAATTCTTCGGTACCATTATTTTCGTATGGAAAAACCTCTGCTTAAATAAGGCGAAATTTCGTCCGTTTAAACTTGATTTATTTTTCTATAAAAAATACTGATCTTTGGCCTTGAAAATTACGGTACCCGTAAGAACCCTGAAAAAATTTAGAACATACAATTAAAATATTCAAATTTGTGAAAATGCACTCTGTGTTTCATTATAAAGAATAATTCGTTTACAAATAGAGGCCAATTTAAATTATGCATTTATTTTTATTTCCTTGCAATGTTTATATTCTAGATATGATCCTAAATAATTAATATTTCTGCCGATGATTGAATGATTTTTATTTGAATTTTCAAATAAAACGATATTACACTGTTAAAAATGAAGTTAGATGTTTCACCAAGAAAATGGTGAAAAGTAGCTGAAATTTAGCTGCAACCGAGATATTGGTGATATGTTTCACCAGTTTATTGGCGCTTTCACAAATACCATTATATTGGTGAAATGTTGAACCATGATTCGGGTTTTTTATAAATCCAATTTTCTGGTGAAAGGTTGAACCATAATTCAGGATTTTTTTAAATCCAATTTTCTGGTGAAAAGTTGAACCATGAATCAAGGGTTTTTTTAAATCCGATTTTCTGCTGAAAGGTTGAACCATGAATCAAGGGTTTTTTTAAATCCGATTTTCTGGTGAAAGGTTGAACCATGAATCAGTATTTTTTAAATCCAATTTTCTGATGAAACGTTGAACCATGAATCAGGGTTTTTTTTAATAAAATTTTCTGGTGAAAGGTTTAACCATGATTCAAGGTTTTCTCTATTCCAATTTTTTGGTAAAAGGTTGAACCACGATTCAGGTTTCTCTCAACTTTATGGGAAAGGGTTACACAGGATTGTAGTTTTCTTTTTTTCCCCCTCGCTTTGGAGTGAAATGATTAACCAGGACTTTGGTTTTCAATTTATCATTTTATGGTGTAATAATGAACAAAATTTCAGATTATGTGAAATTATATTGCAGTACGAAAGCATGATTTTTTTGTTTTCATTAAACTGAAAATTATTAAAGTTTTAATTATTGATTCTATTGTCTTTGAAATATATTTAAAAAAGAAATGTAGTTTGATCTAATTTCACAAAATAATCGCTTTTTTTTTTTCTTTCTCTTCCACGAATATTACCATTCTGTCCTTGTACATTTTGGAACATTTCTCTGCACTCGTTACACTTATAATCCATTTAGTGTTTGCTTATTCACAAACCATTCATAATGAAGATTTTTTTTTTAATAATTTTCTTAGATTTAAATACATATCCTGTTTTTATTATATTTTTAATTTAAAATCCAGGAAATAAAAAATATTTTTAATAAACATTACTTTAAACAATGCTAATTGGATTTCTTTAAACAATAATAATTTTTGCACAGGTTTGAAAAAAGTTTGTTTTCATAATGCACTTAGCTGCTACTTTTATGGTTGGTTGTATTTATGTCGGCCAATTATCTGCACGTGGGATATAGGCCCTAAGGGGGGGGAGTGCCTTCCGTGGAGGTCTTTCTAAGGGAACCTAACCCGTATTAACGCTTGGAGAACCAAGGTTCGAAGAAAACCACGAAAACTCCGAACGATTAGGCCGACGGGCGCGATTGGGATCGAACCCAGCACCTCCCGTCTACCAGCTTCGAGAGCAGAACCTCTCGGCCACTGGTGGGGCCCGCTACTTTAATGATCTGTAGATCTTTTTTGTTTTTATATTGTTGTGAATCTAAAGATGCTGAAATTTTGATATTATAGTGTTTTCAAATTTTTACCTTCTTTTCACAAAACAAAAAAAAAAATATTTCAATTAGCAAAAAATATTTTTAGACATTTCCTCATATCGTTAATATAAAGGTACAATTGTTACACATATGAAAATTTCACCAATCACTATTTTAAGTTATATACATTTTGATAGTACTATTTTTGAACCTTTGGACAATAAAACACATGTTCTGTTCCAAAATCCCAATTATGAAAAATTATTACCAATACATTTATTTTTAAATTAGTATTAAATAAAAATTTGATTTTTTTACTATTGCTGACACATATCGACAGTAACAATAATTTAATAACAGTAACAATAATCCATTTCCCCTTTTCCTCAAATTGAATTATCGTCACAATTTTTTTTATGTCGTTAAAAGAGGAAAAATTGTAATTTCAAGTGAAATTAAATTAAATCTGCATTTCAATTTACTGATTTTTCATGTTTTTTAAATTAATTTTCAAGCACGGTTCATTTAAAAATTTATATTGCACACAGTTCGATTATGCAAAATTAACTCATTTAAATATAAAACAACAACAAAAAGTTCAGCATTCGTTTCTGTTTAACACTCAATAATGAATATAACATTTTTCAATAAATAAATAAAACACAAACATAACAGATACATAATCAAAATACAGTCTGTCTAAAGTGGAATCGAGGCAATTTTCTGTAGTCGACAATATTCCGCCTTAGACAAATTTTACTTTATATCTATGTATTCGCAGGGACTTTAAAATCTTTCAGAGTTAGACAGATTTCAGTCTTACACAGAGTTTACTGTATATGCGTAAACACTGAATTAATCAGCATAAAAAAACGCAGCTATAAGTAGCAGAATCCTTCATTTAATCTCTAATATCAGCTAACACAAAAGTATTACTTTAAATGAATTTTAAAGCTTTTTTTTTTTTAATACACAATGTGCTTTCATATTATATTAAATACTTAATTTACAGGGTTAATTTAATAACAGAATTGTCGCCAAAAGTGATTAATTATTATTTCTTATATATGTATTTTTTCAGTATTCCTAAATGATAATCTATGATGAAGATTTTTTATTATTTTTTTAAATAATAGTAGTAGAAAAGGAAAATATTCACCAACAGCAGCCTTGCAATAGCTGAAAAAAGAAATGGTCACAGACAATAAAATAACAACACAATTAAGTTGGTTTGCGGTATGCCGCTCCATTTATTGAAAATACAAATGATATAACCATTAAATTATATGTATATACATATATATAGTATGTCAGACTAATATTTACTGTAAATATAATGCCATTTTACATGCAGAGTTTCTCTCCGACAGTTTTAGGAGGGTGCAGTACTGTCTGACCATTCATTTAAAAAAATAGCCTCTTTCTTCCCCAAATGAGGATCATAAATATGACGAGGTCATCAAATATAAAGAATTCTTGAAGCTTAGTATCCAAGTATTAGCAGCTCCAAGCATCAGGTTAATTTCTCCACCTGTTTTAAATGAAAGGGTAAATATTTTAAGACATAAAATTGTTTTTTGTGCAGACATAATAATAAAATTTCACACAGGGAAAATAATCCAAAAACAGCATATCAATCAAATTGTCTTTTACAAGGAAAAGTTTCAGCATTTGAAAAACCAATCTGCTTTTGAAATCCTTTGTAGTCCGCTGGTCTGAAACCACCAAAAATTCAATTGGACCAGTAACTTCACCCCCCCCCCCCTCTCTCAGAGGGTCACAGGTAAACTTAAATTTTCCCATCCCTGAGAAAACCGCAACCAAACATAAATCACACAATTTATTTTATTTAAAAAAATAAAATGCATTGAACCTTAGTAAATTGAAATAATCAGAAATAAAATATCTAATTGATAATTTTGTAGTTTTTTTTTTATGTACTGTTTATTTAATTTTTAGTAAATTATAATTTTACATTTTATTATGCTGAAAATTTCGGATAACTGCAAAGGAAGTTTGGTTTATTCTAGGAGAGAGGGGCCACACAAATGGTTAAAGGGACTTAATAGAATTTTATGTAGCAGGCCAGTGATGATGAATGCGGACCATTAAATTCTCATGCTTAAATAATCAATTCTACCACTGAATCAATGTATTGCAAAATGATTAAATTCACTGGGTACAGATTTCTGATTCAAAATAAAATTTGGGAGGATGTGTTGTAGGAAAACAAGGTAATTTGAACTACTTGAGGAGTTCGGGCAGAAGGTACCGTCCCAACAGATGATCTCCAAGAATCCCTCCTCAGGCGTTGTCGAACTTGCGGTGCACTTCGACAAGACAGTGCAGTGGGGATTTCTGGACCACTACATATGATGACCACCACTACATATGATGACCACCACTGCATATGATGACCACCACTACAATGACCATGACATCGCTCGTAAAACAGGGGTGGGAAACTGAATTATTCTGTATGACATCAAGCATCTAAATATGAACTCACCCAAAGTGGGTAATCAGCATTGAGTAGGAGGAGTTTGATATTCTGCACATGGAAGGAAGGCATGTTTTCTGCACGCAAAACCTTGCACATTATTTCATGCTGAATACCCAGTTCAGCAGCAAACGATCGTGTATCAGTCGACAGGGAAATGGCAAAAGTGAGGAAAAAACAATCTAAAAATTCTTTAGTCAATCTGGTGAAAAAAAAAAGCAAAATTTGTCGATTGCTTGTAGACACCCCTTTCCCATACCAGGGGTCTGTCCAGATTTTTCTCACAGTGTCCTGTTCTTGTGAAATTGTGAAGTTTTTTTTTATCTCTGTGAAAATTCTAGTCACAATTTTGTGAATTTTAAATTATCGATGTCTTCATGTTCTATCCTTCATACATAAAAAGCTAAGTAATATGCCCTTTGGCAATTTCAACTGCTTACTTACAGGCCAGATTTTATTTTTAAATGACTAAATTTGTGAAAAGTTCAATTTGAAGGTGAAAAAATTCTGTGAAAGGTCTATTTAAGAGACAAATAATTTTGTGATGGGTCCTGTTTTGGGATAAAATGTTTTGTGAAGGGTGCTGTTTGGTGATAAAAAATTTTGTGAAGAGTCCTGTTTTAAGATAAAGTATTTTGTGAAGGGTCCTTTAAAGGACCTAAAATTTTCCTAAACATATCTCTGCATACACACAATTTTTGCCAATCAGTGTTAAGAAAAAGCTGTAAAATTCTTCAACTATTAGGTAGACGGAAAATAGTATGGAATTCTTAATCCAAATATGTGGAAAAATATTGCGAAAAGCATAAGTTGGTTGAGGGGTAAAATTTTACAATCGATCATGATTAAAAACTGATTTTCGCCATTTGGCCACAAGAAAAGCTCGCAAAATTCGCCAAACGTCAAAAGAAAACTATTGCAAATTTCATTAATAGGTCACTGAAGATAATCACGAAATTCATCAGTCAATCGCGCGCGTGTGTGTGTGTGTGTGTGTGTGGGGTGGGGGGGGGGGTCAAGAAAGTCAATTGCTCGCAAAAATTTTATAAAATTCTACTGATAATTCGAAATTTTTTTAAAATATGGCAGATTGCTCTTTTTGAGAATACATTCTGTTTTCTAGAAGCAACACTACCAATCTGAACAAAACCGGACAAAATACTCTCCGTCGACATTAAAGGTTTGCACAGCCCGAGACCCATGCAGGCAAAATGATGGTGAACTCTCAAACGGGCCAGGCCGATAAAAAAATTAAGGGGCCTACTAAACTAAACTAAAAAAAAAAAAAAATAAACCTGTGGCTGTACGATCAGGGACTACAGTGCCTAACTTTGTTTACTTGACCCTGGGCCCTGAGGTGCTATGCATCATGTGCCCCGGCCAGGTGGTCAACCCTCGGTGTTTAGTTCCCAAGCACGGTACTCATTTTATCAACCCCGAAGGGATGAAAGGTTGAGCAAACCTTGCCCAGCCGGGAGCAAAACTCGCGGCCTGCAGCGTGCTGATCACTACGCTACTGGGCTGTGAGCAGGCCTACCAGCCCGATATAAAAAAATTCGACAAAAACGATAAAATATGGGCCATTTTCAATTAATATGACTTTTGCGAGAATAAGTATAAATGTGCATTATGAGCCGATGAGAGTTTGACAGCATCAATACAGAAATGTAACATATGTCCAGCATAGAGATCAGCATTTTACATGGTATCTGATCCCGGGCTTAATTTTCTTAGTAGACTCGTACCGGGCCGAGATCAGGCTTACATTTTTTCCCCTACATCACTGACGGTGAACGTATGGCACGCGAAAGAATAAATTTGGCACGACATTGCTTGTGGCTCTAAATCAAAATAAAATGAGATTACATAAAATTACATCTTTTCTAAATTCAATTAAATGGAAATTGAAAAAAATATTGTGGCATATTATATTCCAATCTGATTAATTATGGTCTCAAAAAATTTTCAAACAAAGACGATATCTGAAAACTATTGACACGAATTGGTTGTTAGACATTATTAAATTCTAATGATAAATTTATGGAAACTTTGAATTTATTTCAAAGCTATTCAAAGAAACTGGTGTTTGCCATTTTAACAGTTTTTCTGTCTATTTATGCTTTCAAGCCACTGTTCTCACAAATGAGTACTATCAAAACTCAAAGCACTTGTCAGATAAATCCGCCATTTAGTTTGCATTAAAATTAACCTGATATTAAGATGCAGCAACAGAAATCAAATTACATAGCATTAATTTTTTTAATTACTTTCTAAAATATATTTGTTGCCATAATTATCATAGTGTAACCTACATGTATGTTCCTCATATTTTTTAAATCTTAATAGAAAATTTTAAGCAATTTTAATCCATTATTTTTCCACCTACTAAATTTGTTTTTTAGTTGGCACGTCATGGTCACATAAAATATTTTTTGATCAAATTTGGCATGCAGCAACAAAAAGATTCGCCGACACTGCCCTACATAGTCTGGAACTGGACTTATCATTCTTGGGATGCGTAGGGCAGGCAATATGTTTTGTAAAAAAATTAATAGCAATAATGAGCTTCTGTTAACAGAATATTTGGAAATATATATAACCTATATTTGGAAATATACATTAAAGTAGGTCTTAAATTCACTGCTAAACAATACGAAATTTGACATTTTTAACTGTAAAGGCATCACAAAGAATTCTTGAAACTTTTATGTCAGCTGGATGCAAATCTCGCCAATGGCATTTTTAAGCTCCTTTAAAAGCTGGTCCTCATCAATAATAATTCATATTTGAAAGGAATAAATGAAACTTGTTTATTTGGAAAAGGTAAATGAAATGAATTAATTATTGTTTTAATGATAATTAAATAATGAATTAAAACCAGTATTATTCGCACTCAAACAAGATATTAAAAAGAGAAATTTTCTTTACTTTTTTAAAAGTAAAAATTCAAGATACAAATTTAATTGTAAAATAATCCTTATTTGAGAGTAGAAGATAACAAGTATCACAAATATTCAGATTTCTTTTAAAAAGGGGCAAGACTTTTTTTTAAAAAAGACATTTTTGTTGAAAAAAATACTTTCATTAAGTAAAGGGTTACTTTTTGTTGAATGAATGGGTGCTTTCATTACACTTCCCATTGAATTATTTGTCAACATAGATCTGTGTTGGAATCTGACATTTTCCTTGGAAAGGAAATTCACATCTAAATCATTAACAGGCATAAAATCGTAAATCTTCTGAAGGTGGAAGACATTTCAATGCACTGAGAAGGGGGATTTTTCACTGGTCCACCCCTTGAATATATTATCAAAGTACACTAAAATCATGCTATATTTTTAAGAATCTCATAGAAAAAATTAAATCCCAATTTATGAATACCTATGAGTTTGGTTTGCACATGAGAAGTCCACCTTCTTTTCCTCCCCTTATTTCAAAAAATTTTTTAATGTCTTGTGCAAAGTCTGATTACGCATTGAGTTGTAGAACAACAGACAACTTAACCTGGAAGCAGGGGCGCCATTTGAGGGGGGCCTTGGACCTCCCCAAGGAATTTGATATTTCAGAAAATTTATCTGTCATTAGGGATGCACCGAATAGTGATTTTGGCCTAATACCGAATATTCGGCCCACAGGTAAACTGAAAAACCGCATATTTGGCCTACAGGTAACCGAATACCGAATATTCGCTCTACAGGTAAACCGAATACCGAATATTTGGGTAGCCGAATACTGACCGTTAGGCTGAATTCAAAGTTGAAAGATATTAAAAAATTAAATTTTAAAACAGATTTTCATAATATTTAACACAGATATTTCCATTTTGATAAACAAGACCTTTACAAGTAAACTTTACACACACACACAAAATTTCTGGCACTTCTCATGATATCGTGTGTCACAGAAATCAAAGTAATTCTTTTGAAAATATAGTTAACGATATCTTCATTATCGTTAAAGTAATAAATGAAAATCTAAGTTTGACATGAAGTGAGATGAGATACACTGTATTTTTTTATTTTGACTGATGAAGCGGATTGCGATACTGGTTTCTTGGGCGAAAATGGTCTGTCTTGACGCCTGTTATCACATCTGAAAGTTTTCCCATTTTCTTTAGAAACACTCTTTTAGCGAAAAAGCAAAAGACAGATTATTTACAAGACATTGTTCAGAAACTTCCATTTGTGCATCATTTATTTCTATGAAGGTCATCATTAAGGCTAATGTCAGACGGACGTCTTTTTGCATGCTTTTTTATTTGCGTATTATCCCTACACAATGCCGCAAGCATTGTGTAGTGATAAAAAGACGTCCGTCTGACATTATCCTAATGGTTATTTGTTTTTAAGTGACACTTATCAAACCGCAAACAAATAATTTAACGGCATCATTCTTTTTTATTTAAATATGATTCTGTTTTCAATTATTCTGAATATCTTTATAAATCGACAGTTAAAAGGTTTAAAGGTTTTTAAAAATATTTTTAAGTATTCGGTTTGGCCGAATAGTTCAATATTCAGCCAAACCGAATAGTTCGATATTTGGCTAAGCCGAATGTTCGGCAGAACGAATAGTTCGATATTCGGTAGCATGACCGAATACCGAATGGATACCGAATATTCGATGCATCCCTATATGTCATCATAGGTCAGACTCAATTTTTTTTTTTCATAAATAGCTCAAAAGCTAAAATAACTTCTCAGATTTTATTACAATAAAAACACATGCAATAAATAAACACTTTATGCATGTAGACTAATAGTTATCAAAAATATTTTCTACAGACTTTGCTATTCCAACATTCTCAAGGCGAACCATTTCTTATTAATCCGTATTTTGGCTAATTTTTAAAAAGGCATGTGAGAAAAAATTCTATTTATTGCTTTCCAGCCGTTTTCAAAATAGATCAAATGAAAACTCGTGCCCCTCAGGGCTAGAATTTTCGCTGTGAATTTCCCCTTTAGCCAGAAATTTACAGAGGATTTTTCTTTTTTTTTAAAAGAGGGTTAATTCAAGTTCTTAATTATTTGAATTTTTTATTTTGCATAATTAGTGTCACATTATATTTATTGCAGTCATTACAACGCTATCAAATCATTTGCTTTATTAAATCATATTATATACAGTACGTTCTTAATAATCTCCTCTGCCGAAACAAAAAAAGAAACGTCAATCCGCCTTGATATATGTCGGGGATCGGATCGTGTCGGTTTTGAGAAAAATCGGGTTGGACAACCCAATGCAGACTACCTGAGACCAAATATTTTGCAAATTTATGAATTGTGTGGGATTTAGATCATAGTCTCAAGAGATTCGTCTTTTATTAATCCCTTAACTGCCCCGCACGTATATGTGCGTCTTTAGAAAATGCACGTATCTATTAAAGGGATGGCGAATTCCAATTATAGCGAGGCAATTTTCACCACCTGAGCCATTATATATAACAGTATAACATGCGCATTTTCTTACTGTTATTTCAGAAAACTAATATACACTTTCTAAAATTTCAGAAATATGCGATTTAAGTAAGGCACTGGAGATCGCGCAAGATTTCTTCGGCAGTTAAGGGGTTAAGGAAATTTTTTACTGGCAGGAAATCACACGTGAAAATTTCTTATCCCTATGGATCACAAAATTTGCAAACTTCTTGACATGTTGACCATGTTTGTGTGCTGATTATCTCGTGACCGATTGAATTTCACGATTTTTTTCCTCGACCATTTGACGAAATTCGCATTTTTTCCCCGTGATCGTTTCACGGAATTCAGAAATGTTTTCCGTGAACATTTGCCAAAATTCACAATATTTTTTGTGACCGATTTACGAAATTCGCTATTTCTATCTGAGATATTTTGACGAAATTCGTGATTCTTTTCTATGATCATTTGTTGAAATTCATTTTTTTTCCCCGCAGCCGGCTGACAAAATTTGCAATTGCTTTGTACGATCGTTTGACGAAATTTTTGCGCGATTCTTTGACTAAATTTGTGATTTTTATCTGAAACCTTTGATGAAATTCTTGTTTTATTCCTTGGTAGATATTCGAAATTCACAATTTTTTTTGCATGACTGATGGGCAAATTTGATTTTTTTTCTGTGACCGAATGTTGAAATCTGCAATTTTTTCCCCCGCAACCGATTAACAATAATCGCTGTTTGTTTCTACGATCTTTGCAATATTGTTCCACGGTCCTTTTAGGAAATTATATTTTTTCTGCGACTACTTTGTGAAATTGACTATTTTTTCAAAGTTCAATTGGCAAAATTTGCGACTTTTTCCGCAGTCGATTGGCGAAATGAGTTCGCGTAGTTCCGCGGAAAAAAAAAAAAAAAAAAGAAAAGAAAAAAAAAAAAAATACTGCAGTCTTCCACGAAAATTGAAAAATATTCCTGGAAGAATCCCATGATTTTGATAGACATTAAGTGGGCAAAATCACACTTGTTCACCCCCCCCCCACCTTCCAAGGACCTCTTGAAATGGCTCCCCACCCCTGCAGCAAAACCTGCAAAGAAGTCGAAAGGTCAGGAAAAAAGCTCCATTTTAGACAGGTTTCCGTCTTAGCAAGTATAATTATATGGGTTTTTTTTTTTTCATGGAAACGTAATGTTTTTTCCGTTTCCGAAAGAATTTTTTTTTTCTGACAGGTTTCATTTTTACAAGTTTTGCAGTAAATGTTATGTGCCTAAGCTCTTCAGAGGTTTTATTTAAAACCTTTTTGTTTAAAAGATGTTTTAAAAGCATTAGATATACTTGTAAAAATGGAAACTGTCTATAACGGAATACTGTCTTAAATGGAAAACCTGAGTCAGTATCTTGAAATTATACCTGCTAAGATGAAAACCTGCTTAAAACGGAATTTTTAATCGGTTTTCGTTCGGAGAGAAGAGGATCCCCCCCCCAAACCTCACTCTTGGCTATGCCACTGTCCGCAAAAAAAACTTTGCCCTCCCCAAGAAAGTTTTGAAATGGCGCCCCTGCCTGGAAGGAATCTATAATAATAAAAATAGAAGTTTTTGTGCGTGTCTGTGTTGTGTGGAGACTAAAGTACTACGGGTGATTCTGTGTAAAACAAAAAATTCTGAAATCCACAGCCAATTTTCTGAAATGTTATGGCAGACTGTGGTAGGGAAATCTTCTCCCGATGCTAATTATTTTTGTTGCAGGTCGGGTTAAACCATTTTTCAAAAGTAAGTTCAGTACATTGTTTCTAGGGATGTACCGAATACAAATTTTGGCCGAATACCGAATATTCGGCAAGCCAAATAGTAACTGCTAGGCTGAATATTCGGCATGTCGAATACTTTTATATTTCAAAGTTTAAAGGCATTAAAATGTTATTTTAAAACAATTTTACATAATATTTAAAACAGAAAGTTTCATTTTGATAATCAAGAGCTTTTTCAAGTAAACTTTATGTTGAAAAAAAAAAATCTACCTTGAGTTATTTAAGAAGAGGATAGTTATAAAACTTTTTTAATGAATAAAATTTTAAATTTCATGGCTTCTTCTGTGAATTAAAACAAATGAATTATTAAATTCTAAAACAAACATTTTAAAAATCAAAGAGAAATTGTAAAAAAATGGAAGAAAAATTGTACAGGATCATAAATTATTTATTTGTCAGGAAGAGACTAAATTAAATAAATAATACAATCTGATTGATTGATTGTCTGATGATGAATTGATTATTTTTGTACTTGTTATTTGCTATTATCAATGAAAATTATTTTAATTAATCAAATTAATACAGTAGACTCCCTCAAATCCGCAAACACCTAAAATCCACACATCACAGATGTAAACAATGTAACTTTCAGGTCAGATGTAAGGACAAAATTACAGAATTTTTTAGTTTTATATCATTTTGTGTGTATTTTAATATGTAATTCTTGATAATATGACTGAACACGTGCTTTTCCACGAAGGAAGTATAAATTTATTTCTGAAAAAATCAAGATATTGCTGCTATCACTGGTAATCACAATCTTTATACCAAATTTATTTATGTATTAATCAAGCTTTTTTGGTTATTAAGACTGGCTAAACCGGAAATAAAACTTCCTTACTTTACATTTAAGAGGAAAATTTCATTGAATAATTCACAAAAAATGTATTTTATCTTTATTATGCATATTTTATTTAATTATACATTATAAATTATTTACTTGTCCTCTTTTAATAATTTAATCATTTTTTAAATTATCTTATTTATTATTATTTTAGTTTACTGCTTTACTTAATTATTATATTTAACTATATTGCAAGCACTCATTATAATTTTTATTGCATTATTCCATTCAAATTACTGTTTTAAAAATGTAAACAAAGCAATGACCAGAAATAGTAGAACATCCTTCTTGCCTTTCAGTAAAAAAAATTGTGCCCTTACTGCTTTTATCAGAGTTCATTCTAGGATCAAGGGCAGGCAGGGTGCACTTTGCAATAAAAGGGCACTTTAGGAAAAAAAAAAGGGCACATTAATGTAATGATAAATAATCAACTAATAACTCTTCCCCTCCTGACCCCACCCAGGGGCGGATCCAGAGACTCTTTTTTTTTGGGGGGGGGGGGGCGATACCAAATGATATATAATCAACACAGTCATAGTTTCTATTGGTTAAATCATTCCTCGCAGTTAATTATTATATGAATATGAAATAATTAATGCTATTTAAAATTACTATAGACTCTTGATTATCCGACGATCAATTAACCGACACACTTGGTTAACCAACCCTCTTATTATATAAGTCCCCTCTCCTCAAAATGTGGCTTGTTGTTACTTATTGTGTCGAAAAATTAAAAATGTTACCATAGAATTTATTTATTAAATGTCTTTTTTTTTTCATGTTTACTCTTTTACTCTGGTAATTATTTATCTTATCGGTTTATTCAAAAAAGGGACAATAAAAATCTCAAGGGGGCTTAAAATCTTTCAAAAGTCAAAATGTGTCATCTAAGCAGTGTGTAAACTTCTTCATAATCTACTCATAGTCCATCAAGGTTAACATTTGTTATCGAGACCCAGGTCTGTTTCCATAACTTCTCTACAAGAGGTAGAAAGACAGAGAAAAATGGTAAACCAAACAACGAACGGTGGGTGACAGTAGAGCGGCATTTTCTATTCAAATCACCTAGAAAGCCTTTCATTAATTCAGGGCTCCCAAATGGGCCGCCAACTGAATACCAATATTTATTTAGAAAAATTTTCTTTTTAGATTTTTCTTACAAACCGCCCCGGAATCACCTTTGAAAGTTAATTCTAACGCAAACCTACCATAAAATTTTCTGTTAAAATTTATTGGTATTCAGTTGGCGGACCATTTGGGAGCGCTGTTGATAAAATACATAAAGGAAGAACTGATTTACCAAGTTGATTTTAAAGAAATTAACACACCATATGCATTATAGCTTTTAACTGACTAAGACATAATCCTTTTTTGTTCATTCATCAAATACCGCTTGGAATTCACCAATGTGGGTGGCAATAGCAGTACATTTTTTAAAAACATTAGTAGCTTTTTTCAGAAAACATTAAGATGCTTGAATAAGTTTTAAAAGGTCCTTTCTTTTTCCTGTTTTTTTCTTGCTTTGGAAATTGCTATGAATCCCATTCTTTTCTCAAACAAAAGAGCTCTCTGCAAAAATATTATACAGAAATTAGAAGTGCAACTTCTTTGAAAAGATGAAAAAGTTTCCACACTTTAAAGGAATCAGCATAAGGTGTCAATTTTCTGTTGTAGAAATTCAACAAAAGGTACACGAAGTGGCATCGTCCCATGCCTCAACCCATAGTGTAAAAAATTATGGCACCATATGCCTTTTGACAGGACATAATCCTTTTTTGTTCATTAATTGACGAAACGTCAGTGAGGTTTACCATTGACACCCGAAAAGTGTTTGGTTTTCGTTTGCTTGCCTGCATGTTCTGCGAAAACAGCCGTTAAAAGCGTTGGATTTATATCTTGAGCGGGGGCACGAGCGCCGCGATCGCACCCCCTGGATCCGCGCCTCGGGATTCTCCTCGTGGCACTAATTATGCGTTTTTTTTTTGCAGCCCTTTGACAAATTTCACGTTTTTTTCAGCGATTCTTTGGCGAAATTCGTGTATTTTTTCGCGATCCTTTGACGAAATTGAAGTTTTTTCCGAGATCTCTTGACGAAATGTGCGTTTTTTTTCCGCGATTCTTTAGCGAAATTCGTGTTCTGTGCGATATTTTGACGAAATTTGCGTTTTCCGCGATTTTTTTGACCAAATTCGCGTTTTTTCGCGATTCTTTGACGAATTTGACGATTTTTTCTGCTAACGATTGACGAAATTTATTTTTTTTTCGACGACCATTTGTTGGAATTCGCGATAAGCGGTGGATTTATATTTTTTGGGGTGGACGAGCACCCTGTTCGCCCCCTGCCCCCTGGATACACACGTCAAGGAATCTCCTCCTGGCGCTAAATATGCGTTCTTTTGGCAGACCTTCGACAAAATTCGCATTTTTTTTCAGCAATTCTTTGGCGAAATTCACGTTATTTTTTTCGCGATCCTTTGACGAAATTCGCATTTTTTCTGAGATTTCTTGACGAAATTAAAGTTTTTTTCGTGATTCTTTAGTGAAATTTGCGTTTTTTCCGAGAATCTTTAGTGAAATTCGCGTTTTTGCGATATTTTGACGAAATTTGCGTTTTTTCTGAGATTCTTTGAAGAAATTCACTTTTTCATGCGATCCTTTGTCAAAATTTGCTTTTTTCCCCCGCGGTCTTTTGACGAAATGCGTGTTTTTCCGCGATTTTGGACGAAATTGGCATTTTTCCGTGATTCTTTGACGAAATTGCCGTTTTTTGCGCGATTCTTTGACGAAATGATTTTTTATGCGAATAATAGACGAAATTCATTTTTTTCGGCAACCATTTGTTGGAATTCGCGATAAGCAATGGATTTATATTTTTTATTGGGGGGGGGGGGAGGGGGAGACGAGCGCCTTGAGGAATCTCCTCCCGGCGCTAAATATGCGTTTTATCGTGGCCCTTTGACAAAATTCACGTTTTTTCCCTTGATTGTTTGGCGAAATTCGCATTTTTTTTCAGAGATCTCTTGACGAAATTAAAGTCTTTTTTTCACGTTTCTTTCACAAAATTTGCTTTTTTTTCTGCGATCTTTTGACGAAATTCGCTTTTTTTCTATGATCCTTTGTTGAAAGTTGCGTTTTTTTCCTGGTTCTTTGACGAAATGCGCGTTTTTTTCCGCAATTTTGGACAAAATTCGCATTTTTCCGCGATTTTTGGACGAAATTGGTGTTTTTTGCGCGATTCTTTGACGAAATTCCTTAGTCTTTGACGATTTTTTCTGCGAATAATTGACGAAATTCATTTTTTTTCGGCGACCATTTTTTGGAATTCGCGATAAGCGGTGGATTTATATATATATATATTTTTTTTTTTGGGGGGGGGGGGGGACGAGAGTCTTGAAGAATCTCCTCCTGGCGCTAAATATGTGTTTTTTCGCGGCCCTTTGATAAAATTCACGTTTTTTTCATTTATTGTTTGGCGAAATTCACATTTTTTCCCAGCGATCTCTTGACGAAATTAAAGTTTGTTTTCGCGAAATTTGCATTTTTTCCGTGGATCTTTAGTGAAATTTGTGTTTTTTGCGATTTTTTGACAAAATTTGCTTTTTTTCTGCGATCCTTTGACGAAATTCGCTTTTTTCTACGATCCTTGTAGAAAGTTGCGTTTTTTCCCCCCTGGTCCTTTGACGAAATGTGCATTTTTTCAGCGATTTTGGACGAAATTCGCGATTTTTTGACGAAATTAGTGTTTTTCTGCGATTCTTTGATGAAATTGGCGGTTTTTGCGCGATCCTTTGATGAAATTCGAGATTCTTTGACGAATTTGATGATTTTTTCTGTGAACGATTGACGAAATTGAATTTTTTTTCGGCGATCATTTGTTGAAATTCATGATAAGCGGTGAATTTATATATATATATATTTTTTTTGGGGGGGGGCGATCGCCCCCCCTCCTCCCGTGGATCCGCGCCTGACCACCCCCCCCAAAAAGTCTTTGCTACTACCCCTTTACCACATTCATGACACTTTGCAGTGCAGGGGTTGATTCTTTTCCAAAAATTTAAAAAAAAAAATCGGTCATAAATTCGAACAAACTATATCGCAAATTTTGAGAAATGTTCGCCTAAGAAAACCAATTTCGTAAGAGAATCGCGAAAAAATGCCAATTTCGTCGAAAGACCTTTCCGGGGATTTTTTTCTTTCTTATTTCGGCTGAGTTTTCACGGTAGCCGAAAAATGGGATGAAGAGACAGAGAGAAATTTATGACTGCGTCGGTGCTGGAATTTTACTGAAAATAATTGGTGTCTGTATGAGGATGTTGGGGGGGAGTGAAAAGGAACAGATTAGGTGCAAAATGGGGCTAGGACATTATATAATGTTTACAAATAGTTTACAGTTTGCTTGAAATAAGTGATGAAAATAACTTAAAGGGTGCTATTTTTCCCTCGGTCGATTTTCCGAGTGATAGGGCTCGCAGGGCGGGGATTTCGGACAGTGGGGGCATTGGGGTGTCAAATTTTGTAAAGAAGGGCAGGCAGGGCCCTTTCCGCCTGACCCGCCCCGCGAAAAGCGCCTAGAATGAACTCTGATCAGTAATAATTTGCATTTTTACTGTTGAGATTGTCCTTAAAATGTTGGGAGTTCATTAGCACGTTCAATTTTTTGCAGATTATTTTTGACAAACTAGGAATTTTAAAAAATGTGCTGTTTTTATAACTATTTTACCCCACCTGATCCTACTGCTAATTAAAAAATAATAAAATGTACTTACATTAATTACACAATCCAGAAATCCGACTGTCCTCATAAACCTGCAGGTTCTTAAGGTGGCTGGTGTCCCACAGTTGGGTAAAGCCTATAGAAATTTAAAAGAAGAAATTATAAATTCTGTTAAATTTATATTTAAATATATAATTTCAAAATGGTTTTAAACTTCCATTTGTAAAATAAAATTTTCAAAAAATTAATGCAACAAAATATCTGTTTTCTTAAACTATTTATAAAATACAATTTTACAGACACATAGCAAGAATTTGAATTAATGAGCACAATTTTTACAAGTGCCTAGATTTGTGTTTTCACAATTTCCAATTTTTATAAAATTTCCTGTTTCAAAAACATTAAAATATTCTTTGCAATTCAGTTAAAGTTTCTTATTACTTCACATCAGAGTTCTATAATATCAGACACACACGTGCAAGGAAAATTGGCGAAGGAATACAAAAATGGTGTCAAAAGATAGTTTTAGCATCTTACCAAATTTTTCAAGGTGGCAGAACACATTGTTTTTAAATATTTATAAACATATATAACTATTTAATAAACATTATACATGTCAAAACAATAAATATGTTTATATAAATAATATGTATTATTTTTACGCATATTATCTGCTTAGGAGGAAGGGGGTTTTGTTTTTGATATTGCTATCAATTTTGATACGCTGGGCGGGTCAGCTAATTTAAAAATAAAACTTTAAAAATTTAAAGCTTGAAAAAGATACTAATTTTTTCTTTGGCAAAAAAGTCACTCCAGAGACACAGAAGTTCATCTACAGAATGACACTGCCAACAACAGTTGAAAATTGCATTTGTATTTGTTTCGCATTGAAAATATCAAAAATATCTTGCATAGTGATAATTTGAAAATAAATATCAAATATATGAAAATACCAAACATCTTGATATTTTCATATACTTGATAAGGTGTAGGGCGTAAAATGTCACCTGCATTTTTTTTTTGGGGGGGGGGGGGGTGGGGGGGTGCAAACTGCATTTCAAGGTTACAATTTATGTTGCATCATATTTTCTCTATAGGTGTAAATTAGCAGTCGCCACTCGCCACGTGGCGATTAAAGTTGTAAAAGTGTCGATTAAAATATCGGCCATCGATCGCCACTCGCCAAGTGGCGATAAAAAAAAATCTGTTATCGATCACCAACTGAAATACAACTTTTTTCATGGAAATATGCATCTGTACTTTGATTACATCTAAATAGCAAACTGATTAATTCTTTTTCCTACCGGATGCAAGCAGATTGCAGCGATTTAGCTTTATTTTCAATATTTCAGTTTTTCGCCATGCTCGCCCTTCAGTTGGATTATTTTTTCAAGAAATATAGTTTTATGCAAAATATATTCATCAGCTTTGATTCCACATGTATTTCAAATAATTTATTCCTTTTTTTTTCACTGGATGCAAATGCAAGTGGATTTTAACCCTTTCGGGCCTGGTTTACTACTAATAGTACATGTCTTTTCATCAAGTATTATTTTGTCTTAAAAATTACTTTTGTTACTATCTACACATAGTAATGATAGTATATGGCTATGCTTTTCTTATTACGAGTTCATTTATGTTTGGATATTTAGTAATTTATTTTATACATATATTTCCCTCTTTAAATTTAAAATATAGGTTACTTTTCTGAACGAATCGTGTGGTAAAACACATAAAACATTATAAAGTTGTAATATCTGTTAAACCCTCTTGTAATAAGAGATTTTCCAAACGTCTCCAAAAACTCAACCTATTATCATATCAGTAAATCTATTTGGATAGCAACAATTAAGATTATTAAAATAAAAGTAATTTTGTTCTCAAAATTGAAAAAAAAAATTGGACCCTAAAGGGTAAGGACATTACCAATATCTTCAATGTGTTTGATCAGTTAGATTATTTTTCTGCAAGAGATACTGTTTAATCCTGCGAAATACACTCACCAGCTTAGATTTCAACTGTATGTAATGCATATGGTATGTTAATAACACATTTAATTATTAAATAAAATCGAAATAACATTTTATTGTGTTTTGTTTGATTTTATTTATTTATTTATTTTTTTGTATACAGACACTTAGTAGTTAGAATTTTGATTTAGTTACTAACTTTTTATGTAAAGAAAGTAACAGTAATCTGATTGATAATTGCGTTTATGAACATTTACAAATAATCCAAAAATATATTCTAAAAAAATTAATATAACAATTTTGTAGTTTTAAAGTAATTTTCTTGAATTTCAACTGTGTCCCTATTCTTATCATGAATAGTTGGCTGGTATGAAACTCTGATTTATAGAAAATATGTATATATACAACGATTATAGTTTATCTAGATGCCAAGAAAGTTTGAAACATTACAGTGGCCACTAACTTTAAAAAGTGGCCACTAATGAAACTGAGTCTACCGGCCACTGGCTACTAACTCAATTTCCCAGTTTTCACCTATAATTTTCTCCTTTCTTTTTGCAAACATGTTAACAATATCCTTTCAATTTTTATATGTTAAGGGTGAGAAAACTTTTCTATGAAAGTGTAAAACATGATTGAACAACAACATTTGGGTTCTACAAAAAGGTTTAACTTTTTATATATATATAAAGCTAATATACATACAAAACAAACAGATTGTCAAACAATTATGTCCATAGAAAGAAAATCTTAACTTTTACATACAATCAGAGATAATCCTAGATTAGAAAATATCTTGTGACTGAAAATGCATCAGAAAATTAAAAAAAATAGCAAATAAATGAACCTTTGGATATAGTGTGGCATTATACTTTCTTTGGAAGAGGGGTAGCGCTAAAATTTAAGATTCTCAATAGTGTCTTGTTTTAGGAACATACAAGAAAGGAAAAATCTTAAATATTAAAAACACATAAAATAGAATGTTGTCATCCAATATTTATTTTAGGTAATCTTAGAAAATCACTTTGAAAAATTGAAATCAAGATATTGAGTTTTTAAAAACGGATCTCCTAACTCAACTTGAATTATACCGGGAGAGGGGTGGGAAGCTAGGTTAAAGTACAAATGAGAGTGTTCGTTGTACAGAAAATAAAGTGAAAGAAAGCTACGCGTCAAATCTGACGTCTAGGCATAATTTTGTGGTATTGAAATGCAATAATTTAGTTGCATTTGACGACTAACAACTGCTAATTTCTAATCCCATTGCTTCATGTATCCAATACTTTACTTACAAAATAAAGCTATTCATGAATAAAATGTTAAAAGACAATTTTTTAAAGAATACAAACAATTTTTGCCAACTTCATTAAAAAAAATATTTTGGTTTAAAAATCAAATCTTTTTTTTTTTTTTAATTTAGTTACCAGGCAAAATTTAGAGCCAAATTAGGGCCCTTTCACAAAAATCTATTTAATAAAATAGGCCCCTTCACAAAAATTAATTTAATAAAATGGCTTCACAAAAATTAATTTAATAAAATGGCTTCACAAAAATTAATTTAATAAAATGGGCCTCTTCACAAAAATGAACTTCATAAACAGGCCCCTTCACAAAATTCCTTTAAATAAAATAGGCCCCTTAATTACATTAAACTGTTTTAAAATGTGTAATTTGTAAATAACACCAGGTCATAAAAAACAAAAACTTTAGCAAGGGAATTTAAAGAAGTTTTTGTTAAAAAATTCTTGGTTCGAATTTGAATAACTGGATTTCAACTTTCGTTACAAAATGTTATTTTTCACAAAAATATAACAAAATTCACAAAAATAACTTTTGCTTTTCAGAAAATGGGCCCCAAGAATAAAAACCTGCATTGACCCCTGGTTACATAAGATGCTATATGCTATAAACAAGCTCAAATAATTTGAAAAAGAGAATCATACAAACATACATGAAGAGTTTGTGATAAATTTGTGCATTTAAAAAACAAGATTATCGTTCCATGATTATTACTACTACACATTGTTTTAAAACGTTATGTTATTATGTATTTGTGTACAGTGAAATGTGTTCTATACAATGCAAAACCTCACATTTTTAGGTTGCATTAGGTTTTAATGCTTTATAAAGATTTTTACTGTACATGAAAATATCAAACATCTTGATATTTTTAAAATAAACATCAGATATATATCCAATGATGTTTGACTATATCAATGAACCTTACTTTCAATACAGTTGGCGATTTCCAACCAAGGTTGCTTCATGTATCCATTACATTATTTATAAAATAAAACTTTTCATGAATAAAATGTTAAAAAAAAAAAAAAAAAAAAGGCTATAAGCAGTTTTGTCTACTTCATTTTTTACTTTTATTTAAAAATGAGAGGTTTAAAAATCAAATAAATCTTTTTAAAATTTAATTTAGTCATATACAGGGCTGAAACTAAAGGGGGGAAGAGGGGTAAGTGTCCCAGACCCCAGAACGGAAGACGAAGATGACACCAAAGATTTTGTTTGTTGTTTTTTCTCACCTCTATGTTCAGCACTGTGTTATTAAAACTGTACTTTCTGGGGCATGTCAAGACATAGAAGGATCTAAGGACCCTTGTATAAAACAGATTTTTTTTTTCAGTTCCTTTCGATTCCGTTTTCAATGTCTTAATGAAATCAATATTTGACAAAGCTGATTACGCAATTCAGTATTACTTATTTTAAAAACAGTCGGCTATTTAGAAACTTGGTAAAATTCTTTTTGTAAATTTATTTTGCTGAGGGAGAGCAAAATCTATGTTTGTCCCTGGCGCAAAAAAAGGCTAGTTTTGGCCCTGGTTATATAAAATAAAATGCCATAAACATGCTTAAATATTTTTTAAAAGACAGTCATACAAACATATATCAAGAGTTTGTAATAAAAAATATCATTTTTAGAAAAACAAAGATTACCGTTCCATTATTACAGTTTTAAAAACATTAAAATATTCTTTTCAATTCAATTATTGTTGCATATATGTGTTACTTACAAAATAAAAGTATTTATGAATGTAAATTTAAATATCACAGAAAAAAAAGGAAAATGTCAACCTCTTTTTATCAACATTATTTATTATTTTTTTTAACTGATCGGTTTAAAAATCATTTAAACCTTTTTAATTTAATTTAGCTATATAAAATGCCTGAAACATCCTTATATGTAATGTAAAAGATATAGTTATGCAGTAATATATCATGATTTCGTAGTAGTAAAAGCGCTTTTTGGCGTATAAAACTTATGCTAACTGCATATTATTAAGTAAACACAAACAAAGCGAAAAAATTAAAATTGGAAACTAATTTCGTTTGCATAAATGCTATAAACAAATTAACTAGCTATACTTAACTTATTAAATATATTACTGACATTAATAACTTTATAATAGTTACATATTTCTGACACAATGCATAATAATTTCTGAATCGGTGCTAAAAAGTCTAGGCTTAGGGAAAATATAGATAAATATTTCTAGGTAAATTTCGTGTGCGAAAGAAACATTATATCATTAAAATATGTTTAAAAGTAAAATAAACAATAATCATTATGAACTTGCCTTGAATATTGAGAGAAATTGGTTCTTGCTACGAAATTCCACGAAATCAGAAGGAAGCCAGAAGGAAGCATGGACGCCGCCATTAAAACTTTAGGTAGCCGTCTTTCGCCGTTGCCACACGACGATAACAAAGATTGAACCAGAAAGTACGTGAAATCAGAAATCAGCAGATCACAGTCATTTTAAGAAATCCAAGTTAGTGGTTATTTCTCTTGAAGGTCCATTGATTAACCGCAATATTGGTGAAGAACTGAACCTGTATTTTTAACAGTGTAAGGCTCCAACTAATAAAAAAAAAATATGATATAATAATATGGTCTTTAGAAAAAGCTTTAGATTAGGGATGCACAAACTCTGGCTCGCGGTCCAAAAGTGGCCCCGCGATGGGTTAACGTGTGGCTCGCAAATTTCGTCAATTTAAAACTGAAAAAAAATTCAATTTTTCCTCACAGGTCGCAGGAAAATATCGTGAATTTCGTCAATTTGCCGAGGGAAAATTGAAAATTACATCAGTGAGTTAAGAATCGCGAATTTTGTTGATCGGGCACGGAAAAATCGCGAATTTCGATGATCGGGTGCGGAAAAGGGCCAATTTTGTCGATGAGGATCGGAAAAATCGTGAATTTCGTTGATTGGTCACGGAAAAATCATAAATTTTGTCGATAAGACGCGGAACAATCGCAAATTTCTTTGATCGGGAGCGGAAAAATCGTCAGTTTTGTTGATGATGCTCGGAAAATTTGTAAATTTTGTTGATCGGCTGTTGAAAAATCGCCTCTTTCGCCTGTTTATCGAGAGAAAAAATCGTTAATTTCGTTCATCGGGCGCAGAAAAATTGCAAATATCGCCAATCAGGCTCGGAAAAATCGCGAATTTCCTTAATCCAGCGCGAAAAAATAACGAATTTCCTTGGTAGGACATGAAAGAAATGCGCATTTTATCGATCAGACGCGCAAAAATCGCCACTTTTCTTGATTGGACAGGGAAAAATCACGAATTTTGTTGATGATGCGCGGCTTCGGAACAATCGTGAGTTTCGTCAGTTTATCGTGAGAAAAAATCGCGAATTTTGTCAATTTGCCAACCAACAAAAGTGCAAATTTCTTCAGAGTTAGTTCGTATCGGGTACGAAAAATTGCGAATTTCGTGGATCAGGGGCGGAAAAATCGCAAATTTCGTGGATCAGGTACGGAATAATTACGAATTTCGTTGGTTGGGCAAGAAAATATCGCGAATTTTGTAGATCACGCCAGAAAAAATCGCAAATTTCATCGATTAGGTGCGGTAAAATTGCAAATTTCGTTCATCGGGTGCGGAAAAATTGCAAATTTCGTTGATCGGCTCCTAGATCGGCCTAGTTCATAATATTCATATTATTTTTCGGCACTAGTCCCTTTCATGCATGTTTGTTTTTTAGCACTTTTAATAAAAAATATATTCTCCTGAATAAAAGCAAAGAATATTATCACTTCTGGAAAATAATCCTTGCTATATATGTTATATATACAAACGTAAACACTGTTGGTATATCCTTACAAACTGAATTAAATATGTTGACTGCGTAGGGGAATCCTGAAGGGTAACCCCCCCCCCCCCCCGCCTGAACCCATATTTTTATGTGATTATAGGCCACAAATCACCTCCTCGAAATAGAATTCTCTCTGTGTTACTGATGTGGCCCTCGACAACAGAAACGTTTTCGTAAGTGGCCCTTCTCTTAAAATGTTTGTGCACCCCTACTCTAGATAGATAAATTTTTTGTGCTATTTCTATGGCGTATTATTATAGTCAATTTTCATTTATTAAAATTGAAAATATTTTTTTAAATTCCAGTTTAACGTTATCATATTTTCTTTTATGAATGCATATTTAAACCAATTTATCTTTACCACATTGAAAATATTTTTTATAAAACTAATAGAAACTGATAATAATACAAACATCAGAGTTTTAGTTACGTATACAAGTTATTTACATATCTATATCATAGAATCCTAGCTACAATTATGTGCTACATTATTAGCCAAGTGTTTCAATATTCTAATGACAGCTCATTTCAGTGGCGTGTAAAGTTTCCGGAATACCCGGAAGCTGTTAATATTATTCAGTTACCGAATGAATAGAGTGTAATTTGCTAAACCTGTCTAGACATTTTCACAAAATCTGCCAAAATAGGAGAATACAGCTTTGCATACTCACTATTTGCTGTAGTAACTGATAGATGAGACATGACTGAAAATGATTAATGAGTTTGCCTTGGTTACTCAATATTTTTTATTAATTACATTTACATTTATTTAATTTATGTTAAATGATTAATTCACATTTTTTTTTTTTTATTATTATTAGAAGCGTTCCGACTTGGCCCATTTTGCCTGGTATTAGTTTTAAGGCGAAATGTTTAAACACATAAAATGCATGATTTAGTATGAGAAAATAAAATATGTTAAAGAACAGAGAGAGAAAAACAGCATATCACTGTCTTTGGCAGAGATAAGAAGTACGCTCTCTATATTGAGGTATTTGTATGTGCTCTTTAAAAATCAATCACTATATACAGTGTCTCACAAAAGTGATGGGACACATGTGCTTTATAAAAAGAAACTGCAATAAAATAAATAAACAAACATGTGCAAAAATTTTTTGGGTGTGTTTCATATTTAAAGTTAGTAACTATTATTACATAACATACATTTTGTCAAAATATTAAAATATTAATTTAGTAAAAATACAATTGTTCAGAACGGAGCAAAAAATGGCTCACATAAGTGATGGGACACTTACTTTTCCATCAAATATTTATCCAAAAATTTTACTTTTTAAAAGGTTTTAATATTTTGTTGGATTTCCTTTTACTTTTAAAACATGATTTAATCTTTTTGGGATGGATTCGACTTAATTTTTTTGTGAGTTCTGGAGTGATTTTACCCCATTCTTCTTGAAGCACCGATTTTAGTTGTTGTTTTGAAGAAATGGTGTGTTTGCGAATTCTTGATTCCAATTCTTGCCAAATATTCTCTATGGGATTTAAGTCTGGAGATTGTGGTGGTGTTTTTATTATTTCAGGACAGTTATATAGCAGTCAGAGTCTAACGTTCAGAGCAGTGTGCTTGGGGTCATTGTCCTGGTAGAATTTAAAATCGGTATGAAGGTTCAATTTTCGTGCTGAAGATTTCAAATTTTGCTTTAAAATATCAATATACTTGTACTGATCCATTCTACTGTCAATAAAAACAAGATTACCAACTCCAGCGGACGACATACAACCCCATACCATAACTCCTCCTCCACCATGTTTTACTGTTGGTACAAAGTTCTGTTTGCGAAATTCTTCCCTGGGTTTTCTCCACACCAAGATTCTACCGTCAGAACCAAATATATTAAATTTACTCTCATCAGCAAATATAACTTTATTCCAGTAATCAGAATTCTTATTTATGTTGGATTTTGCGAAAGCTAGTCTGAGTTTTCTATTCTTTTCACTTACGAAGAATTTTTTCCTGGCTACTCTACCGTGATATCCAGCAGATCGAATTACCCTTCTAATAGTCTCAGGATTAACAATTATTCCATATAATGCTTGTAAATCAGCAGCAACTTTTCGAGCACTATTTCTTGGATTTTTTTTTACTATTTCGAACGATAATTCGCTTTATTCCATTGGATAGCTTTGATGGTCTGCCAGGTCTTCTTTTATCCTGAATCATATGATTCTTTTTATATCGTTTAATGATATTGAAAACTGTTGAATGACTCAAGTTAACTGTTTCAGCAGTTTTTCTAATAGATTTTCCACGTTCAATATGCAAATTAATAACTAATTTTCGAATTTCAGGCGAAGTTTCTTTTCGTTTAGCATTCATAGCTACACAGAGCTAAAAAACACAAACATTCCAAAACAAACTGGAGAGAAATACTGCAGACGATTTTATAAATTATTGCCAATTGCTTTTAAGTAAAAATAAAACCCCCAAAAATATTTTTATTGCTTATTTCAGACGATTTTTGTTGCATATATAATGGTGTCCCATCACTTATGTGAGCTATTTTTTGCTCCGTTCTAAACATTTGTATTTTTATTAAATTAATATTTTAATATTTTGACAAAATGTATGTTATGTAATAATCTTTACTAAATTTAAGTATGAAACACACCCACAAAAAATGTGTACATGTTTTTTTAATTTATTTGATTAGTTTCCTTTTGTAAAGCACAAGTGTCCCATCACTTATGTGAGACACTGTATATGTTGAATAAAGCAATAAGCAATAAGCAAAACTGTAAAATTAAAACTAAATTTTAATAATCTAATAGAAAGATTATACCCGTTTCAAAGACAAAATATAAATTATTTTTTTGTCAATGCCCTTTTTTAAGAAGCAATTATTTCGAGAACTATTTCAAGTAATCTTTTTTTAATTGTTATTTTTTATCATCCTCTTCGAAGTAGTAAAGGTTAAGTATCTTCATTTACATCGTGGAGCAGAATGTTTATTTCTATTTTTTATTTAAAATGTTTGGGAAAAAAATGTTTCATATTTTTAAAAACTTTCACAAATGCTTATTTTTTGCATTTTGTTAAAAATATACACAAGTCTTAATTTTTGCTGAAAAATGGAGGTTTAAAAATGTAAAGAGGAACAATGATATCGATTTTCAAATTTCAATAAATTAAAAAGATATACTTATTATTACTTGTACGCGATAATTTTACTTAGTATTTAAGCTTCTCGCTACGCAACCCGAGATGTCCGCGGGGATGCATTTTTTCGTCTAATTAACCCTTATTAATTATTCCCACCAGTTATTTTTGTATTGTAAATTTTGCCTTATTTAATCGGAGTTTTTTTACCATTTAAAATATACAAAAATTTTTGTTTTCAAAAACCGGTGACAAAAGAATAAAAATTCTTAAACGACGCTCGTCACGAAGCTAATTTGATAAAACAATTACGCAGCGAGAGAGTTAAAATAGGTGGAGCAGAATTAAAGAGGGATACTATTTCGAGCTAAGTGTATAAGACATTTTCTATTTTACTACTTGCTCAGAATTATCTTGCAAAAATCGAAAGCAAATCTTCTGCCCAACATAACATTACAAACATTCGTTTCACAAAATTTAAAATATAAGACTTAGTGTTTGGACTCATTTTAGTCTTTTCCGAAATAAATTTGTAGACTTTTGCGTGCGATAAATTTCCTTGCACATTGCTCACATACAAACGGGGACACATAAAATTACACAAACGCTATTTTTTTTCTATTTATTTATCTGCACTTAGAGCTTTTCGTGCTATAACCACCTTTGCCCTTTCAACCGATGGCAATGGGAAATTGTTATATTCAATAAATGTAGCATTTATTTGTCTTATTTGCAACAAAACCAAAAAAATTGCAACGAAAAATTTATACTCCGTTGCGAATCCGTTCTTTATTCAGCCGTTGGTAGGAACACATTGTAATCTACCTTAATATCTGTCTTAAAATTTATTGGAATTAAGAGCATTGTCAGAAATTTAAATTTGTACGGGCGTATACATTAAAAGTATATGTCTGTTCATCATGTTATGCAGTTCTTAAGACTTAAAACAGAATTGCTGCAGTTAAAACATGAACCTTTAAGCTGCTACGGTCGTTCCCCTGCTTTTTAAATCGACTTTTGCGGTGCAAGTTTGCTCCGAATTTATCCATTGGTGGAAATACTGTAATATTCCACAAGAACCAACTTAACATTTCTTGGAATTATGATCATTTTAAGAAGTTTAAAATTTTAATGAATGGACACATAAAACGTTTATAGCTATTCTTGATATTACGCAGTTGTTAACACATAAAACAGAATTGCTGCAGATAGAACATTAAACTTGAAGCGGCAACGTAATTTCCCTGGCCTTTCGATCGACTTCTGAGCGGCTCATTTTTTACCAATTCAGTTAATGATGGAAACACATACCAACACATCTACCATAATGACCATCTTACAATTTATTTGAATTAAGTGCATTTTATGTTAATTCGCATTTTGCGTGGATGGACACAGTAAATGTTTATGCCTATTCATGATATTACACTGTCCTTAATGCTTAAACAAAACATAATTGCTCCATGTTGAACATTAATCTCGAATCCGAGGAAGTAGTCAAATGGCTTCTTTTCGATGTCTGCAATTTGAAGAAATTAGCTTTAAAATTTTTTCTGGTTTACAGCTCAATGTTAAACAAGAAGCGTTCAGTGTTCAAAGGAAAGGAAAAGGACACCCGGCGGACGTCCGGAAATATTGAATTGTTAAAAATATCCTCATACATTAAACACGATTGAGGGTAAAATTCAAAACTTTTAACATAATTTTTCAAAAAATTAAAAAGCACTGACATCAATACATTTAAAAAATATATTTCGCATCACAAGAAGTAAAAACCGTTTTAAATAAGCCAAATTTGCATTTTCTTATATAAAAAAATAAATGACAAATAATTGCTACATTTTTTGAATACAACAATTTCCCTTAAAGGTATAAATAACACATTTATGTTCACATAATTTTTTATTAGATTGAACGTACTGTAATAATTGCTTATACATATTGTTTAATTATCCATGTATCTGCAGCAAGAAATATGACAATGCATGCTGTAACTATCATGTGTAGGATCGGTGATTTTATATCAATAAAAAAAGCATTTACAGTTAAAACAGTTTGAAATAAAATGTGCATTCGTGGCCGTAAAATATGTGTTATATGAAAAGCAGAATAAACAATAAATATTCGATATTTCTATTTCCAAGGAAACAAATAAATCTGAGTCTCCAGATTTTACATATTTGATAGATGGGTGAAATCTTCTGTTTTCTTACTTTATTGTGTTTAATCATTGTACAACGCGGTAGATGAATGCGTTTTGGATGAAGTCCAAAGTTGACAATAGAATAACTTATGAATGTATCATTAATCATGAAGACTCTTTGTTTAAAACATATTGAAGTAATCTATAGACAAGATGAAATATTTTTAAAATTTTTAGACGAAAAAAAAAAAATTATAATTCATTAAATCTGTTATGAATGTCATTGGATAACATTTTATAACTATGAATTTTGGAATATAAGGTAAATTAAATATTTTGCAAAAGGCTGCCTTTATAATGTGAAGTTTTTTTTAATTTAATATAATTTAATTTAATTTAATTTAATTTATTTTTTTGCATCGAAGAAATTTTATTTCATACTTGTGTATAACCCCGTCAAAAATGACCGAAAGTGAATGATAAATCTACAAAATAATATTTAAAAAAATATTTTTATGACTAAATAATAATAATAATAATAATAATAAAAGATGTCTCGTGCATTTTGTTAATCAAAAAGTATTATCCCATTGATTTTGGATGATTAGAACAAAGGTATTATGAAAATTACACTTTATAATCATATTTTAAATATTTCATCATGGAACAGGAAAAGATTAAATTTGCATTGCCTTTGTAACATATGTATATATATATATAAATATATGTTACATTATTAGATCTAATTCCGCGATTCCCTTACCTTATTCTAAATTACTACATTATATTCACTAAATTCTTATCCTTAAATAATCTATATAGTTAACTCTGTTAAATTTCCTGTAATGTAATGTCTCACTTGTCTTATTCGCTTAAATATTATGCTTTTAGTATTCTAAAATTAAAGGCTCCATTCCCACGCTTTTTTCTTTCGAGAATATTCTTTTAGCTTCCATCTTTACTTTACCGCTCATTTCTGATGTTATCCCTTTTTCCTTCAAATTCATCGGCTAGCTCTGTTCGCACTCTTTATATGACGTGAGAATTCTTAATTATTCATTGGTTGAGAGCGCTATCTACGGCATATTTATATCCTTACACGCGAGGAACGAAAAGTTGATACTCGCTTGTTTCAGGAGATTTTAGCAGATTTGAGTCGTATTTCCAGTTTTCATCCATCTCCTGGTCACCGTCCTGTTATTCGATTATCTGGAACTTTGTTTAAACCTAATTATTATTACGGAACGATGGCTAATTATCTTGGTGGAAACTGCACCTTTTGCAAGACGTTCTAATAAAGTGCTTAACTGGTATTATGAGTTGTTTCAATTTCTTCTGGGGAAACTGCACGGAACGATGCATTCCATTGTTTTCACTCGACAACTGCATTTCAACAATTTGTTCTACTACTATAACAGATTCGAATTATCTGTTCTGACCACTTATTTTACGTCATTATCGCTGAATGTGATCCACAACTACTATCGTGACAGCCAGTACGGCATTTTCAACAATAAAGCCAATCCAATGTTGCTAGAATGTAACACACACACATATATATATATATATGTGCTGGAACACTCTATGCACGCTGATCAATTAATCAATTAGCACTAAAATTACCAAAATGAGCATTTAAATCCAGCATACTAAGAAGATTGGGAATTAAGACTCTGTTAACCGCGATAATTTCGTATAGTGAGTGCACCATTATTCTGGGCTCTTGTGTGCAATTTAAATTGATATAAATTATTGCATCAATTAAAATTACGTAAATTAAATTTATTCGCGCTGTGTGATTTCGATGCACAAGAGCCTTATGAATTATACAGAGGTTTTAGGTGACCCGAAGAGATTATTATGTATTTGTAACATGGCCCTAGTTTATAACCTACTCTGCAAAAGAATCAATAATTCCCAAAATAACAATTAGACAATTAAATGCAAGACATAAATTGAAGAAGAAAAATTTTAGTTTAAACAAAAATTTATTTACATGCACACTTATATATATATATTACAAGAATTCAAAATTTAAAGGATTTTAAGTATTTCATATTAAGTGAAAATCCTGAGATTTTATAATTAAAATTAAATATAAAACTTGGATACATAATTCTTGAGTAATTGCAAAAGTGATTTATTACCATTCTCACTCTTTCACTAAAATGCGCAATCACAGTGTAATTTCACTCAATGGAACCGTTAAGAAAATATTTTGTACCTCATTGAAGCGTGTCTCTGTCATCCATTCTGTATTTGAAACACACCAGTAGCGTTCAGTCATCAGACATGAAGAAGCCACTTTTACAGCATCATTCCAAGATTTCTAGGATGATTTGACAATGAGATTGTTTGCCATGATCCAGGACTCAAGGAGTTAAAGAAAACTTTTAAAATTATTTTCCTCTGGAAGCGTGATGACTGAATTGTCAAGAAAAATGCATCTCCTTTTTAAGATGCTGTTCATTCATCTCTGAGTATTTGACTCCTCTTTTCTCAGGCAGGGAAGTGAGAGAGAGAGAGAAAAAAAAATATTTTCTGAAAGAGTAAAGGGGGAGAAAGTCCTGTGTTTCTTGACCAATAGGGATATTCTCCCTCTTTTTCTATTGGGCATGTGTTCAACATATAGTTATAAGGTACACATAATTTTGTCAAAATTTGCACAGTCACTCCTTCTGTTATCTTCCTTAAGGTTTGAGTTCAAGTGAAAGAGATATAGATTTTTTTTTTTTTTGTTGTTGTTGTTAAAGTCACTGTAAAATTTTGATCATTTTATGTGTTGGAACAATCCAATTTATGCTTTATTAAGCCACATATGTTTCTAAAGATGAAACTGCTCTAAAACAGTCCACCATCTCACCCATATTTTTTCTCTCTCTCTCTCTCTCTTCCCTGCCTGAGAAAAGAGGAGTCAGATACTCATAGATGAATGAACAGCATCTTAAAAAGGAGATGCATTTTTCTTGACAATTCTGTCATCAAGCTTCCAGAGGAAAATAATTTTAAAAGTTTTCTTTAACTCCTTGAGTCCTGGATCATGGCAAACAATCTCATGGTCAAATCATCCTAGAAATCTTGGAATGATGCTGTAAAAGTGGCTTCTTCATGACTGATGACTGAACGCTACTGGTGTGTTTCAAATACAGAATGGATGACAGAGACACGCTTCAATGAGGTACAAAATATTTTCTTAACGGTTCCATTGAGTGAAATTACACTGTGATTGCGCATTTTAGTGAAAGAGTGAGAATGGTAATAAATCACTTTTGCAATTACTCAAGAATTATGTATCCAAGTTTTATATTTAATTTTAATTATAAATGTTGAAAATAATCACAGCATTACATTAAATTCTTATTAATTTCTTTTTGTACAACTATGTTTATTGTGATTGGTTGTATAATGTAGCTTTCTTTCACGGCCGCCAATTCTCTACCATGGGCCTTGCAAAATCTATAAATACCTGTAAATTTTCTGTTTTCTTTCAGTATGTTTGTGTAATTGTTCTTGTTAATAATCAAATATACTCACTTCGATCCACGTCTTTATGTCTGCCTTTTTATTTATTTTAACAGCAGAGCGTTGGTTCTAACAAGTGTTGAAATGAGCTGCGAGACATACTGACGCCGTTATCTTTCTGTTTTTCATTTCTGCTGGGATTTTGAGTGAAAAAGATTTTATCTTTCTTTTTATATATTTTATCGAGCAGAATGGATTCTTCAAAAGATGCTTACGGTATCTCTCTTTTTGAAGGTGATGGAAAAGTTTTTTCGGTATGGAAACGAAGAGTAATGGCAATTTTTGCTGCTAAAGAATTGGAAAAATTCCTGGAAAATGAAGCAGCTCTAGACAATGCCGCCGATGTCGTGAAAGCAAAAAAGGCTTACGCTTTATTATTATCATTATTAAGTGATAATGTTCTTGCGTCACTTCAAGATGAAAATACAGCTCATAAAATATGGATTAAATTAGAACGCACTTATGATACAAAGCGTGCAGTGAATCAAATTTTAATTCGGAAGAGATTGGCAACGATTAAGAAAGATCGTACAGTTTCTATGAGAAATCACATTGATGAAATAAATAAATTAATTTCGGATCTTAAGCTGTCTGGGGCAGAAGTTAATGAAACGGATACTATTGTTTATATTTTGATGTCATTGCCTCAGGAATTTGAAAATGTTAAGATTGCTTTAGAAAACCAACCGAATTCTGTTTTGACATTAGATTTCGTGACACAAAGATTATTAGATGCTGAAGCACTTCTTTTGGATTCAAAGAAAGAAAAAGTATATACTAAGGCTGCTCATGATAATACTGCATTTGTGTCGACTCGCAAAGAATTCTTTTGCAAAATTTGCAACTCTAAAGGGCATACAGCGAAATATTGTAGAAAGAAAATTACTTGCCATTCTTGTGGAAAATTCGGACGCATAAAACGTAACTGTAAAGCTGTTAAAAATTCAAATGAAGAAAAATTTGCCTCTTCAGCTGTTTCTTTCGTTGCTGGAAATGCTTCCAGGAAAAGGAATGAATTTATAGTAGATTCCGGAGCAACTTCCCATATGTGTTCTAATGAGAATTATTTCGCATCCTTAGTACCTTCTTCAGGAACTATTAAATGCGCATCAAAAACAACGAATCTAGAAATCAAAGGTATTGGAAATATTAATGGAAAACTGTCAAATGGAATGGAAATTACTTTAAAGGATGTCCTTTATGTTCCAGACTTAAACGGGCAACTCATTTCGGTTAGGAAAATTGAAAGTGCAAATTATACAGTTATTTTCAAGAACCAAAAAGTATTGATCGAAAAAGGGAGAAACCGTTTTTACTTCGGTGAACGGGATTTGAATGGACAATACGTAAGTGACTTTGTCCCTGTTTACGAAACCGTTCTTACTTCAAAGAAAAATCATTGTGATATCTGGCATCGCAGACTTGGTCATCCGAGTGACAAAGTATTGAAAGATATGAAGCTTCCGGTACCTGACTCTTTTTGTGATATTTGTGCTCGGGCAAAACAGAGTGCAACACCAATGGGAAGAGGACCAAGAAAAAGAGAAACCAAGCCAATGACTTTGATTCATAGTGACATTTGTGGACCTATTTTTCCGACAACCTTTTCTGGTGAGTGCTATTTTATGACTCTTATCGATGATTTTTCTCGTTTTACTGAAGTACGTTTACTGAAACATAAAAGTGAAGTCTCAGAAGAATTAAAAATGTTCTTAAAATCCAACCCTACAGTGAAGAAAATTAGATGTGATAACGGGAAGGAATATTTTTCTAATGATTTAGTGAATTTTACTAGAGATCTTGGTATAGTGATAGATCCCGCTCCTCCATACACGCAATCTTTGAATGGAGTAGCTGAACGCTGCAATAGGTCGCTTCTGAATATAGGACGTGCTTTGATTGCTGAATCAAATTTACCAAAGACTTTTTGGGGTCAAGCTATCCTTTCAGCAGCTTACTTGAAAAACCGAATGCCAAGCAGCACTATTGAGAACAAAACTCCGTACTTCCTGAAATATGGAGAAGAAGCCGATTTCAAGCACATACGTGTTTTTGGATGCAGTGCTTACATGTTAATTCCTTCCGTTCATCGAAAAAAGCTTGACGATAGGTCTAAACAAATGATCTTCATTGGTTATTCTTCAATGGGATATAGATTACTAGATCCTGAAACGAAACGCATAACTGTATCAAGAAATGTGAAATTCGACGAAGAGAAAAAGGAAAATGTTCAGTCGAAACAATACATTCTAGAAAATTCAGAACCAGTCGATAATGAAATTGATCCAGATGTTCTAGAAAATACGAGTGATGAATTAGATGATCCTGAAGAGAAAGAAGACAAAACAAGAAAATCTGAAAGATTTAAAAAGCAACCTGTACGGTATCCAGATCCTGAAGTTTACGAAGCATTACTTTGCCAACAAGAAACATTAACGTTTGATGGTATCAAATCCCTCCCTAGTGATGAACAACGCTTGTGGAAAGAAGCTATGGACGCGGAGATTGAAAGTATGAAAATCAACGATGTCTGGGATCTTGAAAAATTACTACCTGACAAACGACCTATTTCCTGCAAATGGGTATTTACCATCAAAAGAGATGGTCGACATAAGGCGAGACTCGTAGCTCGTGGATTTATGCAAAAAGAAGGGCTAGACTATAGTGAAACCTTTTCCCCTGTAATAAGTATGCCAGCTTTACGTTTGGTTCTTATTTTGATTTTAAATGAAGACTTATATGCATCTGTGTTAGATGTTAAAACAGCGTTCCTGAATGGTAAGTTAAATGAACTTGTTTTTATGGATCAGCCGCAAGGCTATGATGATAAAAGTGGGCGAAAGTGTAAACTTAAAAGAAGTTTATATGGTTTAAAACAAGCCCCACGACAATGGTTTGAAAGGTTTCATGAATTTATTTCAAAGTTAAATTTTAAATCTTGTGATAATGAACCTTGTATTTTTATTCGGTATAATAATGATCATAAAATAATTATTGCTTTGTATGTAGATGATATGTTAATTGCAGGTTCAGATGTAAATGAAACTAATGTAGTTATTTCCCTATTACATAACGAGTTTCACATGTCAAAATCGCAAAGTGTTTCAGAATTTCTAGGTATTCAAATGAAATTCAATTCTGATAGTTTAATAATGGATCAAGAGTCTTACATAATTAAATTATTAAGTAAGTTTAATATGCTAGATTGTAAACCCAGTGACATTCCTATTTCTCCTAAGTCCACCCCATCTGATTTCAAAAATGGTAAACCTTTTAATGGCCCATATCGTGAACTTGTAGGTTGTTTATTATATTTAGCTTATATTTCTCGACCTGATATTTTGTATGCTATTAACTGTTTAAGTCAATTGCAAGAAAATCCTACTGAAATTGCATGAAAAGCACTTAAGAAAATCTTAAGATATTTAAAAGAAACATTGTCTTTAAAACTTGTGTATAAAAAGCAAAATTCTGATCCTAAATTATCCATGTATGTTGGTGCTGATTGGGGGGCTAACACAAATGACCGCAAATCAGTAACAGGTTATATTTTAATGTTTTGTAACATGCCTGTTCTGTGGTGTTGTAATAAACAAAAATCAGTTGCCTTATCGTCAACTGAAGCTGAAGTCATTGCTTTAACTAAAAGTTTGCAAGACTTGTTATGGTTTAAAAATATTGCTAGTGAAATTGTAAATATTAAGGATTTAGTAATTTTTGAGGATAATCAATCATGTATAAAATGTATCAGTAATGAGAGTAATTGTGGTAGAATGAAACACCTTGATATTAAATTGAAATTTGTTCGCAATATTATAAAAGAAAATAACATCAAAATTGAATATGTTCCTACGAATATGCAAATTGCTGATTTATTTACAAAGGCATTACCTAAAGTTAAATTTTATGAACTATTATTTCTTTGTTGTTTGTACAAGTAATGTTTAAATTGTGTCATATTATTATTAATGATTGATTTCAAGAAATTTCTTTGTTTTCTGATGTAATGCTAGATTATGGGCGGGTGTTGAAAATAATCACAGCATTACATTAAATTCTTATTAATTTCTTTTTGTACAACTATGTTTATTGTGATTGGTTGTTTAATGTAGCTTTCTTTCACGGCCGCCAATTCTCTACCATGGGCCTTGCAAAATCTATAAATACCTGTAAATTTTCTGTTTTCTTTCAGTATGTTTGTGTAATTGTTCTTGTTAATAATCAAATATACTCACTTCGATCCACGTCTTTATGTCTGCCTTTTTATTTATTTTAACAATAAATTCTCAGGATTTTCACTTAATATGAAATACTTAAAATCCTTTAAATTTTGAATTCTTGTAATATATATATATAAGTGTGCATGTAAATAAATTTTGGTTTAAACTAAAATTTTCTTCTTCAATTTATGTCTTGCATTTAATTGTCTAATTGTTATTTTGGGAATTATTGATTCTTTTGCAGAGTAGGTTATAAACTAGGGCCATGTTACAAATACATAATAATCTCTTCGGGTCACCTAAAATCTCTGTATAATTCATAAGGCTCTTGTGCATCGAAATCACACAGCGCGAATAAATTTAATTTACGTAATTTTAATTGATGCAATAATTTATATCAATTTAAATTGAACACAAGAGCCCAGAATAATGGTGCACTCACTATACGAAATTATCGCGGTTAACAGAGTCTTAATTCCCAATCTTCTTAGTATGCTGGATTTAAATGCTCATTTTGGTAATTTTAGTGCTAATTGATTAATTGATCAGCGTGCACAGAGTGTTCCAGCATATATACTTATTTATGGTGCCATGATCCAGGACTCAAGGAGTTAAAGAAAACTTTTAAAATTATTTTCCTCTGGAAGCGTGATGACAGAATTGTCAAGAAAAATGCATCTCCTTTTTAAGATGCTGTTCATTCATCTCTGAGTATTTGACTCCTCTTTTCTCAGGCAGGGAAGAGAGAGAGAGAGAGAAAAAAAAAATATTTTCTGAAAGAGTAAAGGGGGAGAAAGTCCTGTGTTTCTTGACCAATAGGGATATTCTCCCTTTTTTTCTATTGGGCATGTGTTCAACATATAGTTATAAGGTACACATAATTTTGTCAGAATTTGCATAGTCACTCCTTATCTTCCTTAAGGTTTGAGTTCAAGTGAAAGAGATATAGTTTTTTTTTGTTGTTGTTGTTGTTGTTAAAGTCACTGTAAAATTTTGATCATTTTATGTGTTGGAACAATCCAATTTATGCTTTATTAAGCCATATATGTTTCTAAAGGTGAAACTGTTCTAAAACAGTCCACCAATATATATATATATATATATATATATACATATAATTTATATACACATATATATATATATATGTGTGTATATAAATTATTAAAGGGAAAATTACGCTTAATTCTACAAAACTTTTTATAAAATATTTAACCTATTCATATTGCAGGTGTAATTAAGGTATTTTTTGCTCAGATTTGTGTATTTTAGTTTTAAAATATCAAAACACTTTAATATATATATATATATATATATATATTTAATTTCACAGTTTATAACCCCCCCCCCCACTCTCTCTCAAACTATTATAACATAAAAAAATACTAATGACATAATTTTTAATTAAAAAATTAGTTAATTTATCCCAAATAGCATTTCATCAAAGAAAAATTTATAAGTAAACATTAAAAAATATATAAAATAATCTCTGAATTTTAACATTTTCCTATTTCAAATCTGGCTGCCATAATTGTAAATATGTATAAAAAAACAATATAACATTAACACTTTTTAGTTTCTAAGGTTATTATTAAAAAAAAAAATCCATCATTAAGCAAGGTAAATAAATTGTATTTTTTAGTCAGATTATTAAAATATCAATTTTCTTCTGTTCTATAAAAAATGTAAATTATTTGAAAAACGTAAATATTCAGAAAAAAATATATAGGTAAATAAGATATTTTAAAATTATTTTGCATAAATATGTATAAATAAATACGTATCCCAACAAAAAGTTTTCGGTAAAAAAAAAAAAAAGCGCCAAGTTCTCCTTAATGTTTCGGCCAGAAAAAGTAGTGATATCTGAAGTTCGCACAAGTTAAAAGCCAAACATCCCAAATCTTTCATTGAAAATGGCTTCCTGAGACTTGGCCGTTAATGCCTTCTACAGCATTTTAAAATTGATGATAGGAAATTACGCATTTATGAATTATTTAAATATTAAAAGTAATATTAGAATGCAAAGAGGCAAATTCACATAAAGACATTATAAGCAAAAGATTTCTGATAACTACCATTCAGTTTCAACAAACATTAGTTTTGATTACAGATCATTTAGTCCACTTGTGGTTTAATTACCATTTTGTACGGTCTAAAGCTAAAGTCATTAACGTAAAACCCAAGAAATAAAACAAAATTTACTTACTTCAAATCTCACAATATGTTACATTATATTTTATAGTATAATATTGAAATCTTGTGTATTGACGAAAGATATTTTTTTCGTTTGAACATTTATTATAGTTTGTTTGCATACATTAAGAGGTATTCGATTTATAAACTGTTAAAAGCTGATACTAATTACGTTTTAGCAATTAGGGATATTATCTCCTGAATACAAGTATTTGTTATTTTTAACTTCTAAGCATTTAAACAGACTGAAGTGGTTTAAATGATTTTTTCAAATGTGTATTTTATTTTTGTACTCTGAGCCACAAAATGCCTAAAATAATCAAAAAACGTATTTGGCATGTAGCTCATTTGTACATATTTTAAAATTTGAAAAACTCCTTCGAAGGCATTAACGGCCAAGTCGCAGGAAGCCATTTTCAATGAAAGATTTGGGATGTTTGGCTTTTAACTTGTGCGAACTTCAGATATCACTACTTTTTCTGGCCGAAACATTAAAGAGAACTTGGCGCTTTTTTTTGTTTTTTACCGAAAACTTTTTGTTGGGCTATCACTACTTTTTGTATGTTTTTCAAGTTTGTTATTCTAAACTATACTAATATGAAAAAACTTAAATTTCGGTACTTTTATGTTAGCCGGGAGCAAATCTCCTCATTAGCCTTTTGTTTTTTCGCCAACAGCAGTTTTCATTTTTCACATGTGTAAATTAGAAACAATGCTTTGATTTTTAAATAAAATATTTTGGTTTATGTTATTATTTCTTATTTACTTATTTATTTATTTCCATGTTAAATATTCTATTAAATAAAATGAGAGAAATGCACCTATTTTAAATGAGATGACTGAAAAGTATATATCTTTAAATGAAATGAACGCAATATGAACGATAGAGTTGGTATTTTAGTATTTGGCGATTTGCAACTTGTGCCCGGCTAACATAAAAATACCTAAATTTATTTTATTGGGCTTTACAAATTTATACTATATTTCTTTTTATATTAAAGTACTAGCCGCCTCTAGCAAGCAGTATTTACCATATTAATTCCATGTTAAACGTTGCATCATGTTACTGTTATTCATAATTTAATTTACTTGCTCATTCTTTCGCCAAGTCGGAAGCTTTTGATAGATAAATCAAGAACTCTGTATGAACGTGGAAGCACATCATATATTTTATGTTATGTAATTTATCTTTCGTGAAAAAAATCTCTTAGCTCACTTATTCATGTTTCCTTAGCAGTTACGATTCATTCTCTAATGCGGAAATTTTTAATCCTATTAAGTAATCTTTTCTAATTGGGCTCACTGCCAATTGTTGTATTTTAACTGATACGACTGGGTACAAGTGAAATGGTTCTTATGAAATCCTTTGACAATATCTGCATTTGCATTAAACCATATTGATGCTTTTCAATAGACTCGATTACGGAAGAATAGAAGGTCAACCGGCTCACTGCTATGATCCATTTGAAAATCTATCATTCTTCTCATCTGATCGAGTTGAAGAATTAGTCAATGTGCCATGGTTTTAGGATTTTAGCTAATTTTATTTGAAACCTGAAAACTAAAATGCGTGGAACCGGATTATAGAAGATTCGTTCTAACGTACATATCGATTAACATGTTACATATTATAGAATTATAATAATCATAAAGAGAACTGGCAGTTTTAATGCTTTAATAGTTTCCGTAAATTTTCTTTATATAATACAGAAGTTTTAGCGGTGTAAAGATTAACAACATAGTTACAGTAAGTATAATAACAGTACAATATAATAACAATAGCAGAGGTTTTGGGCAGTGACGAAGCTATTTAGCACTTTGGAAATATTAGTACGTTATATCATTTAACTATTCAGATAAAATGCGGATAAATAAAAATAGATGACTCGCATTAATAATTAACTCATTAAAAAATAGCCACTAGCGTCAAATATTCGCCAAGCTTGGCGACATTTATCAAAGTTTCGCCAAATTTGGTAATATATCATGTCAATTCTCAAATTTGGCGACAAAAAATGTTTTGTTTATTCTGACGTCATAATGACGCATATGTATTATGTATTGTACACATGCCTATAATATGTATGATGCAAATGTATTACGTATTATATGCATATGTTTAATATGTATGATGCATATGCATAAGTTCATTAACATCACTAAAACGCACTTAAAGGAATAGTGTTCCATAAATAGTAGGGATAATTGCCAGATTGACCCGAGTGCTATTGAGATTAGAATTCCGACATTTATAATAGACCTGAAGGATACACACCATAACCGCATCGAGTTTACAGCTGAAATTTTAGGACTAGTTAAAACTAGATTAGCATATTTAAATGCAACTGGTCTGTTAAGTCATATCTTGGTAGAAACCATCTGAAGACCTAATTTTTGTGGTTAACTGATAGGTTTACTATTGTATTTTCCTGCATCCAAAAGTTTGGAAACATGGAGGAATGGATGCAGGAAAACACAATGGAAAATCCACCAATTAACCCGTAAAATCGGGTCTGTAGGTGGTTTCCACAAAGATATGACTTGGCAGAACAGTTACATTTCAATACGCTAATCGATATTTAACTAATCCTAAAATTTCAGCCGTCAACTCGATGAGGTGATGATCTGTGCAGACGCCTCCCGGTCTTTAATAAAATTTCTTTTAAGGAAGTAAAAGATAGAAAGATGAACAGATATACTGAAAGATTTGCCTTATTAAGATTTTTGTAAAAGCATATAAAAATTCATTCAGCTTGAAATCATGTAACACCTTTATAACTCAGGCTAATTTTCTGTAATCGGGTTTTGGTGACGAACATATTTTACCTATAACTATAATCTTTCTTTTACAGATTTAAAATTAACAACAAATTAACAGTAAGTAGGCTAATAATACAATATAATAACATTAGCAGCGGACTTCGGACGCCTCATCTGTCGCACATCGTTAAAGACAGTTTATCAGTTACACATTTCATTTAATTAAAAGGAGATTTTTAAACATTCAAATGGAATTGGGATATTTTTTCACTATAGGGACCTTGGCATTTTTTTAAAATCTTGGCGCAATTCGGACTTCAGAAACTGAGATATGTTGCCAAATGATATAAACAACTACGAAAACAAATCTGATGAACTTTTATGCTAGTTACATATATATAGATATACATGTAAACATTTTATTTATACATCTATAAAATATAGTTTTTTATGTACAAATTATTTCTGTTTGTATATAAAAATAAATAAACGGGTTCCTCACATCAAATAAATTGTATACATATGGAAAATATTGCTTGCGTATATGAAACAGTAAATAGGTTGCCAGAAAATGCGTTATTACCAAATTTCTTTTCTCGTCAAGGCAATTTTTTCCATTTCGCCAAGGCTACTATATCGAAAAAGTACCGAACTGCGATTATATTTTGTTAAATGTGCTATTGTTTTAATATTGTGAACATATTGATTAAAAGTGTTAGGTATATTCATTTTTTCTATTTAACAAACATCTTTGGAAAAGCATATATATAAAATGTTATTCTGCTGGAAATCACGTGACCCCCTTCAAAACTCTGTAATCGAGTTTTGGCGACCAACATTGGCACAAGGAACTATTTACGGCCAAATGAACACCCCCTGTTTGAAGGGTTTAGAGGCGGAAATTCTGTGTTTTCAGATTTTTCTGGTTGATTGTGCTACAAACCCGACTTACTTGTGAAATTTCATGATTCTACGACTTTTAGAAGTACCTTAGTTTTCTGATGATGCGAAGTGAGTCAGTGACAAAAAAGCGCTTTTTCAGAATTTAATATTTCGAAAACTACTAAATATAGAAACATGAAATCGTGGAACCTTAGTTCAGTTTGACCATACGAACATGTGTATAAAAGAAAAATTTCTATATCTCTCCCTAAAATGACGTTATGAGGGGGTGAAAAGTATGCCGAAATGGTTCAGGAAAAGCTAGCTTACGGCTTGTGCGAACTTGGCGGACGCACTGCCGTGCTCCCAGATAATCTGTAAAAATATGAATTAACAGATAATAGATGGTGCCACCCGAGACTAAAATTGGTAGGATTTTGTGTATGAACATTGGCGTTTTCTAAATTTTAAAAATAAAAAACATAAATTTGAGTTACAAATAACTTAATTACATTTATGGAAATATTACCTCTTATATAAATGTATCCAAATCAAGGGATGAAGATTTGAGAATATATACATATATATATATATATATATATATATATATATATATATATGTAACAACAATTTTCTGCAATCAGATTTTATTATAAGTAGATACTTTATTTATTGTCATTTAATTCATTAAATAGGAAAGCAGACAAAAAGCTTAATAAGCTAGACACTTTTCTAGTACTTTTTAATATGAAAGAATTTTTCTGATTTCACAGACATATAAATCAATAATGTAAATCTCTAATTTAATGGAAGTATTTAAATCATTATTAAAAAAGTAGTTGAATTGTTCATATGAAATTTATGGGGGAGGTAGGGGATGTTTGATACATAGGGATGATTAATGCATTGAAAAATTGTCTCAACAAAGGACACTAACTTCCATTCTAACACATGTAAAGTCTTCTTTTATTTGCAAGTCATCATTAGCTTTGGACTTAAAAGTGAAGAAATGACAACTTTGCATTCATTTTAATTTTGAAGATTTTTGGAATGTCAATGTAAAATTGTCTAAGTACTGATTTTCTTTAATAACTCTCATTATTGTGAAGATAATATATCTTGTAAACTTTTTATTTATAAAGCACATTGTTGGGGTTAGTTTTACTATAAAGTAGATTGTCATTTTGCAACTACATTTATAGAAAGTGATTAAAAATCCAATAAGACATGATAGGGACAAATGACACATTAATACTGGGGAGATATGATACGCTTGCATATTTGAAATTAAATAGATTTTTTAAGTTACAATCTAATATGGGACTGTAATATTCATTATTTTTTTACTGCAAGAGTTACTAAAACTGGTAAGGGGGATTAATTGGTAAAGCACTTCTGGAATCATTTACTCAAAAAATATTTTATTTTATATGGATTTAAAAAGTTTGGAATTTATCTTTTGTTCTTAATTATTTCGACGATACCTATTTTTTTTTTTTATCTGAACATGTTCTTGCGATTATCTGCACGAAATGTGCCAATTACATATGCATCTTATCTACTGACACGACACCTAACAATATGTAGATGAAAATACAGAGCCATCAAACCCTGTTTACAAGTCTCCAGTGGATATTAGAATTGATCCCAAGAAAACAGCTTCAATCACATAGGATGGAAAACGTAAAGTAAAATTTTTAATATTAATAGATGAGTCTGTCAAAAAAAAGCTTGATGAATAATTTCAAGTTAGAGATAAAATACGAAGAACATTGCAAACAGTGAACAAGTTGAATTTTTATTAGATACTTCTGAAATGACGATGCGGATTTATATAATCCTATTTGTGCTAATTCATGGATTATCGTTGCCTTTTCTACTAAAAAGACGATTCGAAATTATGTAGATTACATGAAAAAGCAGTACAATGATAGATGGTTAGTTTGCTCTGAGCGTCTGTGAAAGGAAAAAAAAAGTTTAAATGGCCTGAAATGGAAGAAAATTCTATAATTTACGAAGAACAAATTGGAAACATATTAAATCCACCCGACTTTACTTATCAAAATGACAGAATTATTAGTATTTCTTTTAAGGAAAGCTTAAATGTGCAAAGTTTGTATTAAATTATTTGAAAATTATCAATAGTCACTTTATTTTTCCCTTGCAGCAAGATCGCTATGTTTTTTTTTTTTTTTTTTTTTTTCATTATTTATTTTCTAAAAGGTGTATTAATAAGATTGTTTAATTTTTCTTGTAAATGTTTCAACATTTATCAAAAATAATTGTATAAATCAAATTGGATTGTATGCATTTATTTTTTCTCAATTTATATAACAAAGTATAAAAACTCCCTTGCACGTGTATCAATCATCCCAAGTAATGGGGAGATTTGACACAATAGTAACCATTCAAATTAATTGCCATATATTTTTTGAATTATTATTTTTTAAATTCACTACATTTTTAGCAAATAAATAAAAGGTCCCTTTATAAGAAAACATGAAACATGTATTTAAAAAAGCTATCTAAGGGTTATAAAAAGTTGTTTTAAAAATGTGTATCATATCTCCCCCACCTCCCTCCCCTATATATAATAGAAATTATTGGTTTTCAAATATAATGTAAGCTATTACTAATACTAGGGTATTGTACCCGCGCTTCCCGGGTTACAAAATACAGGTGAAAACCATATTTTAAAATTGAAAACTAATATTTTATTTTTTTAGATTACCCACTCACAATTAAAAGGTGTTTTTCATATGAAAAATATGAATTATATAATATAATAAAGCTTTTAAAGTTATCAAAAGCGATATTTTCGCATTAGTCGTATGCTAAGAGTTATTAGCCTAAGATTTTTCTACGTACGGCATCCTTTTATATTCTGATAATTTCAGAGATTTAAGCGCGTAGTTCAATTGCATGTTTTTTTAACTTTGTGTCGATTTATATAATTTTATTTATTTATTCATAGACGAAGTTACTTTCAACTTTTTGATAAGAAGTAAGTAAATGCTGAGAAAGTAAGTCAAACAAATATCTTTTAGAATACATTTTTATAAAGAGAAACAGTTGTAGCGTTTTTAAAGTAAGTTTGCAATAAACTAAAAATCATTTAATTGATAAATAAAAATGAAATAAAACCAAATTCACCGAACTTCTATAACAGGTGATATTCTTGACATAGCAAGTATTTTATTTTCAGTTTCTTTTCAGTTTTTATGAGAAAATGGCAACAAAGAGATATAGTAATCTACTATTTCCCCTTTACTTTCAATAGAAATGCAGTTGCCACAATTACAGAAAAAGTATCAAAAATTATAAAAAAAAATTAATATCTCAAAAATAAATTGAGATGCAGCTTTCAAGCAGATTGCATTGGAAAGAACATGTTTTCCCCTATACGACAGTGTAAAAATTGAAAATGTGCTATGCTAGAAGTTTAAAAATTTAATGTACTGAAAATTGTAAAACCGAATTTTCATCTTTAACTTGAAAATGTTGCCACTCGCAAAATGACGTGTGTGTTACGCACAGATATGTTTGTCCTTTATAATATAGATAGATATGATAGCATTTTATTAGCTTTAAAGATGTAAATTTGTATATTCATATTCTTTTCCTCGCTAAAATTTTAACGTACTTCATTTTTTTTTAGAAATATGTAAAGATATAATATATAGAGAAAATTGTACTGATTGACTGCATTTACATAAATTGAATATCACGCAATTAAACTCATTTTTTGTAACTTCTTTAAGTTCACAAATAAAAAAAAAACAATATGATATAACTCATTTTATTACACTTGAACAGAAAATGACAGCAACAACAAAATATTGTTCGTGCTTTTAAGTAATCTATAACGTAGAAATTTCTTCAGTCCATGTATTTCTATTTAAGTTATATTGCTTTTTAAGCCTGGAAAACATTTACTCAAAAGATGCAAAAAAAAAAAAAAACAGCGGTAATTATGACTATGAAATTAATCATGGTATTTTCTAATGAAATCCTAAGAACAACAACAAGAAAAAAATATATATATTTATACCATTTATACCATTTATACCATAAAAAATGAAGAAAAAAAAATAGAAAAATACGGCGATATAGTGTTAGCTAATGTATGCCTGTCACAGAAATAACGTGTATGTATTAGAAGTTTATGCCTCAAAATCTGCCGTATGAAAAATACCATTCGTAGATTAAAAGAAATAGTTAATCTTAAAAATGGATGTAATCCATATTTCTTATAATACAATTTCTTAAATATAATTGCGCTTAAAAATAAGGTCAAACATTATTAAATAAAAAATTTACAATTGATATAAAAAACAAAATCAATGATTGAAATAAAAGAAAAATGCTAGAGTGTAAAAAAATAATAATCAATTATTTTACAAATAAAATTATATCTTTAAATTGAAATGTACTTTAAGAAGTTTCTTTGTTCGCATTTTTCCGTATTTTCCTCTGTGATATTAATAATTTGATTCCAATGGTTTGATTAAAATGCACACTGATGTAGAATTTTTTTAGGATAGTTTTTATTATAGGCATTATCGCAATAATCCAGTTTAAACATGTGGTCGATGATTCATAATCATAAGAATGCATGGCTCATAAAAGAATGATTTTTATTTGATCCAGAATGTCCCAATGACACTCTAAAATACCAACATATGTTGTAAAATTACATTGACACATCGACAGGCTGTAGCGTATTTGTAAAAATTGTGCACGATGTAACAAATTGTGGACGATGTAACAAATTGTGCACGATGTAAGAAATTGCGCACTTTCTAAATAATTAATATTTTATATTTTAAGAGGATCTCAGGACTCATATACTTGGAAAAAATGAAAAAAAATACCATATTCAACATACAATATCTTAAAATGTATTTGAATTTAAAACACAATTTTATATTAGGGCGAAATATATAATTATGTTCTTTGATTTCATTTATTTAAAAAAATTGCAAGTTGCAGAATTAGAATTTACAGGGGTTCCAAAATGTAAGACGTCCGACGAGTAGAATATCGGCATAATAGACTACGCGCAAGATTAAAAAATAAATTTTGCAAAAAGAATGAAAAATTTTGTGTCTACTTATACATAAGATTATAATAATTACCCTGAATCTAAATAAATTTGTATTTAAAGCATTTTTATATTTTTAATACAATGTAGTATTTAGCTAATGCAAAATTTAGAAATTTTCAACACAGTAGTCACCTAAATAATATATTTGAACAATGAAAAGGAAATTTTAGGTTCAGTTTATACAGACTAAAATGGAACATATGTTTTGAAAAGTTCATGAAAAAAAAAATCAGAAGTTGTTGAGATATCGTGCGCGTTACGCCCAAAAACGTCGTGAAAAAATACATCTGGGTTTCGGAAACGCTTCTTCAGCTATTGAGCGGGTATAATTCTAAAAGCCATTACTTCTACTCTAATGATTATATCAAAGAAGCAATTATATCAAAATGTTCAGAAAGGATATGAGTTTAACATCTTAAAAAAAAAAAAAAAAAAAAAAAAAAAAAAAAAAAAAAAAAAAAAAACGAAAATTTTAAAGCTTTAAGTGTCATGTGACCCCTTAAATTACAATACCTCGACCATACAATGCATGCTCTTTCATTTTTAATAGGAAAACATTACATTTGAAACTATTTTTGTTAATTACCGAAAAAGAAAAAAAGAAAAATAGTCATTTTTTTCTGTTGAACATAATGTCATAATCTCATTCATGAATAACGTAAAAAAAATGTTCAAAAAATGATAAATTTAAATGATATACTTAATTTAAAGTGCGTACACTGCACGATAACAACTATTTAACGATATAATAAAAAAATATTTTTATTATATCGTTTTACAATTTATATTTTAATTATTTTATAACATTTTTAATAGATTAAAACATTAATAATTCGTAAATTATAGTCATATAGACAAAATACAGACAACCATATTGCATTCAATATCAGCAATATATGTTTATAAACTTCTCGTGATAATAAATCAAAACAAAACAGACTTCATGAGCTTAAATGCATGTTATCACATATTCGTAACACATAATAGTTCGACAAATGTCACATAAAGAGCGCCAATGGGAAAAAAATATATATATCATGTAATTCCTGAATTACACTGTGCATTTAAGTGTTAAAGAATTGATATTAATGAAATTACGAATATTCTGTATAATCCCTATTAACAGCGTTTTTTTAATAATTATAACAAAACAATTCTTTCTAAATATTATTTAATTATGCGCAATTATTACAAAGTAGATTTTAAAATTATAAAAAAATGCTTTGCGAGTTGAAATATTATTCTTATTATATGAATTTGGCACATAAAAGGTTAAAGTGCTGGTGCGTAATTTGTTTAAATCTGCAATTATTTTGTATAAGGTAAAGCGAGGGGAGTCTGTGCACATTTCAAAAGAATAATAATAAAAGATATAAATATTAATATTTTACTAAACTATGCATTAATAATTTTGACTTCATTTGTTTTTTATGTATTTCTATTGTTATTTTGTTGTTATACTGTAAATTAATAGAACAGCAGTAATAAAACCAAGAAAACTATTTTGCGCAATCTTTCCTTACAGTGTAGGAGAAAACGCGCAGATGGGTAGGAGAGATTGCGCACATAGGTAGAAGAGATTGTTATTAATAATAACTACAATTAAAATTTTAACAATAATAATTACACTTAATTGACATTGTTGAAAGGTTTATGTGAGTAAATATTATTGTATTAGGAGTGAATATTTCAACAAAATGTTTAAATAATAAATAAAAGAAAGAATTTTAACAACATTTAACATTTTTAATTTAAGAAGATTAAAATATCAGAAAAAGACCCTACTAAGATTACAAAATAACATTTATCTAGCTGATAACATGTTTATCTTGAAAATTACTTCATTCCCATTTTCACAGTTTCATCGTATTTTGTTTGCTAACCGAAGTTGTCGTCGTCCAGAATCGATGCACTTATTGTTGTAAATCGTGCATCTTTCGTGCAATCACCTGCAACGAGCAATACATTGAATCTAGTGAGTTGTCGAAGTTGTCTCCTAGTACAGTTACAGACATTCAGTGCACTCATCCTCATTGACCTTCGGTTTTTTTCCTTGAGTTTCTTTATCTCACTTTTTGTGGGAGCTTTTTTTTTTTTTTTTTTTTTTTGCGGCATTCTTCTTAAGTCTTTTTTCATGTATATTCTGTGGATTAGTAACATTAGTTGCACTCTGTTTTATTTTCATTTCGATGGCATTACACTACATTGAATGGGTGAAAGCTTTTCCAAAACATTGTATTAGAAAATTTATTTTTGTTAACAAAATTAATTTATTAGCAAATTAATTGCTCATAAATTTAAAAAATATATAAATATTTAATTAAATTATTAACAAATATATTATTAATTTATTAAAAAAATAATTACATAAAATTTATTTAATAACAACTGTATTATTAATTTATTAATAAAATTTTTATCTGCAAAAGTATTTTTTGCAAATTAATTTGTTGCCAAATTTAGTTTTGATAATTGTGTGTTTTTCCGAAATTATTTCAAAATTGATTCATTCATATGTTTTACACGTAATTTGCAATTCTTGCAAAATTATCAATAAGCTGTGTAATCTCTCCTAGCACTTAAACGTATGGGGAAATGCGCTATCTCTCTTAAGTAGCAGATGCGCAAACTCTCCTATTTTGGTAGGAGAGATTGCGCGGCTTTTTTTTTAAATACGGCCACTTCTAAAATGAATTTCTGGTGTTCGCATACTTAGTCCAGGTTAGTAGTTTATAAGAAATTGTTTAAGTTCAAAATATTTTGTATTATTGAAGCTCTATAAAAATTCTGACGAACAGTTATGAAAATTCAAGCACTTACTTTGGAAAAAAAATAAACAAAATGGCACTGCTTTATCCAAGACGCTTGGAACAATCAATATGCACATTCATGTAGACACTGCACTAATGCTGCTGTACAACTACCTGGAGTCGCTGGGCGCGCACTCTACTCCTTTCCGTCGAATCTCATTGTGCACAATCTCTCCTACCGCACTAACTCTCCTCGCTTTACTATAACTTAGAAGAAAGTATTATTTGCGAAAGTTAAACCAGCACTATAAAATTTTACGGTCATATATCACCTTTTTAAGTTTCCCTTCCCACTGCCAATACAATAATTGTGTCGTCTAGTTGCAAAACCGGCCAACTCCTCAAAAATTGAAAATGTGTTTTTTCAGTTGTTTTAGTTCTAAGTAAAGGTTTCTATCATCTGGAAACGCTAAACCATGCAAAAACCTGTCAATCCCTGTATTATATGCGTTTGAAAATCATGATGTGGGGCAAAAGCGGCCAAATCCTTCAGCCGGTGAGTTTCAAAACCGGCCATTTCCATATCCGCTAGCTGACGTTTCTGCTCGACCCCACAATAACTTCTCACTTGTTGATTAGATTAACGTTATCGTGTTTTCTCTCACCTGTGACTGCTTCCCTTTGGTGCATACAAATTGTCTAATAATTTAGTTTCGTGTTTTCTCCGACTATCTCTGTTTTCTCTCTAAGCGTTTCTGGAAGAATTGTCTACTAATCAATCAAGGAAGCGGCAAAGTGGATCTACGACGTGGTAAAGGAGAAAACCCAAAATTCAAAGGCAATGTACACCTTTTGATAACCAGGGGTGATTTATCATTTTTTGACGTCTTAGGCCAAAATTCTTTTCCGCGCCCTTCCCCCCCCCCTTCATAAAATTGTAAGTGAGTTTTCTTTCAAATTTAAGAATTTTTTAATCTATTTAATTAATTAATAATACATTTAAATTTTGCTTTATAAATTTTAGTATTTTGAGGATTGTACATTGGAAATGAATGGGCTTTTGTTACATTTAAAATCTGATAGAATTTTGTGTTGGTGTATCGAGAAGTAGAAAAATTGTTTTAAATGCAATTATTACGAATTCATTATTATTTAACATTTTCGTTAAAATTTTAAATTGTCCTTATTTCATTAAATTTAAAAACTTTAAAGTTCTTAATTTTGTGAACCCTACCTAACGTACGCCCCCTGGCCATATCCTAAGTATTGCCCACGGGTAATCCACCCTAATATATAATTAATTGATAACATAATAACATCATAGTTAGCATATTTGGATTAATTAATTATCATGATGCCATAATATTTTATTAATCTAATAACTTGCCCACGTTGATTCAGTATTCGTTTATCCCTCCAACCGTGTTTCAGCTCAAATTGAAAGGAGATTGAAGAAAATCGAGTCCCTCATTTAGCCCGCAAAGTATGAAGAAATTTTATCTGAATATGGAACAGTTTTCAAGTCGGGAAGACACCGACCATGTTTGGAAGAAGACCAGCAATTTCTTCCCCAAACCATCTGCACTGTAACATTTCAAATTTGCCCCTATGGGAAAAAAAAATCATAATAGAATATAAAAATAAGCTGTTGGTGCAACGGGAGGTCTTCTACAAATCTGAGGTAGAAGTCAGAAAGTCTGTTGTCAAGGGTAAGAGAAGTATTATGAACAGCAAGCTCGAGGACGTGGCTCCGGATATCGTGGTGAAGCCTCTAAAACTTCGGGATATCCAAAATTTACTGACGGAACATTTCGGACATAATTGAGATGCTGGCAAGCGGTTATCTTTTTTACAAAAATATATGGCATCAGCTGCTTAAATAGCAGAAAGCAAAGATGATGAAGAAAAAGACGCATGGATGGACCATCATGACGAAATTTGTGAGACTATCGAAAACGATGAGACCACTAAAGTTTGAAATTGTATGCACATGTACATAGTATGATTTTTGTTTAAGTTTTTAAAATTTAATAATTTTATTTAAAATAATATCATGTCATTTAAATTATTTGTTTAGTGACATTCAAATCAGTTTTAACAGCTTGTCATTTAGTTTTAACAATCAGTAACTGTAAAAAGTCGTTTTACGTTAATAACTTTCCTAAAGTTCTTTTTGTTAAATAATATTAAGCTGAACAAAACATTTTTGCGTATTCGCAACCCCTGAAATCCCAATGTTAGATTAAATTTAGCAAAAATTTATTTCTGGTTTGTTGCAAAACCGTCCAACTCCAAAGTAAGTTGCAAAGGAGGCCAAATCCAAAACAAAGACCTAAATAACCTCTTCCCTTCATGTGCCACCAGTTAGAGTAAGGCACACCAGTAAGTCAGTTTAACTTTTTATTTATTAGGTTACTTTCGCACTGACTGATAATGACGTTTAAATCTTTCGGTTAATTTGATAAATTTAAAAAAAAAAAAAAAAAAAAATGTTCGTTGTGGAAGCTGCCTTCGTTTATCAGGCGCATTTATCAATTTACTGCTTAGTTTTCATTTAATTGCACTTCTCATCGTGTATCCAGTTCACACTCCCTTTCCTTTAAAATCTGACCGTTGAAAAAAAAATATATATAGATATAAATGACAAATGTTTCCTCTCCGAAAGCTGTACTCATTTAAAACGCACACTTTCATTCCTTTGATAGCAACTATTCTATCACCCCAATGTACCAAGCATATGCCATAGCGGCTATATCTTTATCTTTCACTTTCAACTGCGCAATCTTTAAGTAAGAATTTTTTAACTAAAAACTTGTAATGCACATTTAAAAGGGCAATGTTCCTTGTTATCATTGGCACCCCCTGAACACAAGAATTTACTTATTTGTAAAACTCAAAATCTCTAGATTCTGAACACAATCACTGCGTACAAGTTTTATTAATCGCCCACCAATTCTGTATCTATTCCCCACATTATCGCAAAACCATTTTGAGTTGACATCACTCACATGCAAACTACTGTTTTAAAGTTATAAATATTTATATGTGTAATTCATTTTTAGGTATGTATCTCATATCACACATACACTTAATTAATTAAAAAAAACATAGCTAATGTAATCGTAAAATTTATTTGAACGAAAAATAGTTTACTTTTGATGTTTTTTAGGTTAACACCATCATAAATATTCAAATATCTCAAATATATATATATATATATATATATATATATATATATAATTCTTTAAAAAGATTTAAAAACAAACAACCCAGTGCATCAGGCGCAACGAAGCTTCTTATATTCACTAAGTAAATTATGCAATTAGGTGTAAGTGCCTACAAAAAGTTATGATATAAAATTTAAAAAAAATTATGGAATTTAGTATAAATTCCTTATTGAAATTATGAAATATATTAAATGAAAAGATAAGCGTTGTAAAACATAATTGGTGAGTCGTGCCGAAGCTGTTGATATACCATCAGGTTAATGTACATTTTGCAAATTTAATAATGTTGTTTATAAAATTACATGATTGACTTGTTCGCAGGCTTATGTTGGTGAAACTTCTGGTTCTCTAAATATTCGAATTAACAATCATTGATCAAATGTCAATAATGATGATTTACAATATCCATCTTTTGAAATTATGTATTTTAAGTTGCATACTTTTGGTAACATTTGATTGAAATTTTGGCACATGTTGAGAATCAGAATGAACGTTTGAAAATAGAAAATGACTTCATTTTGAAGCACAGGAATTATATCCTCATGGTTTAAATACAGTGTTAAATGCTTATAATATGAAAAGTATTGATAATGTTTATAGTTTTTTAAATTTGTTAAGCAATTTGAAAATAAAAAGAGATGCAAGGGATTCACATGTGTTGTCCAATAAATTAAATCATTTAGTGCCAGATGAATGGATTTGTAATGTTAAAAAGGATTTTATGGTAAATTTCAGTATTAAAAATGTAAAGAAAGTTGTTTTCACACTTAACCTTAAAACTTTAAATAAAATTGGAAAAGCTAGTAAAATTTTTAAATTTTCTAATTTGCATTTTAGGGACCTGCTTTGTGACTTTATTAATTTTAGATTAAAGAATTTTTTAGATTCCAAAACTGACAGGGATTTCTTTACTTTGAATTTTCAACAAAAGCCTTTCGACAATTTTAAAATTAAAGATTTTTTCAGATATTATGACACTTTTTTCCCTCTTAGAGATATTGATATTGTTGTTGCTTATAAATATGACATTCCTCTTAGTAAAAAAAATGTTCAATTATAGATCTCTTGCTTTTTCTGATGAAATTCCTGAATCATGTAAATATGATACAGATTTCTTATATTTTATTGATGATTTCCATAAACATTTTATTACTGGAAACATAATATTATACGGAATAAAAATTTACATTTTATGATGGGATTGGGTACTAAGTTTAGATTAAATAAAACAATTGGCAAGAAAACAGCTATTCAGATTTTTGAGAGGGATTTCAAAAAATTCATTATGCAATTATGTTACAAATTTAACATACATTTTTGAAGCATTTTTTGAATGGGGGTGGCATATATTAAAGAAATTTGAATTTTCTGTTAATACTGATTTGAACAGTAAGGATTATGTTTATCATAGTCTCAATAAAGAAGATATAAATTATATTCAATTTTTGCATAACAATTTAGTAATCGTGCCTGTGGACAAAGCGGCTTCAAATTATGCAATTATATGAAAGCTTTTTTATATTGACAAAGTTAAAAATGAGTTAAATAATAGTAAATTTTATAAGGAATGTAAATTAAGTCACACTGTTATTGTCAAAAAATTTAATGCATACCTAAAAAGGCTAGAAAGATGTATTCATATAATTTTGCTATTAATAAACATCATACTTTTCCATTTTTGTTTATGACCCCAAAATTTCACAATACACCTACTAAATTTAGATTGATATGTTGTAATTCAAGAGGCATTGGTAAAAGTTTAAATGTTAAGTTACAGGCGTTTTTGAAGCGCATTTATTTTTTTTGAAGTTTAAGTATAGAAATACTAGCTATTTTTGGTGTATAGACAATAGTAATGAGGTTTTAAATAAAATTAAAAAAACGCCCATAACGCCCACTAAGTTGTATACCTTTGATTTTGAAAATCTTTTTTCTAATATACCTATAGATTTACTTTATGATACATTAAAAAATATTTTTGATGTGTTTTGTATTGAGGAGGAGCTTGGAATTGAAAGAGATTTTTTCTTAAGTTTATGTAATTTCTGTTTTCTTAATAATTTTATTACATTCAATAGCTCACTTTTCTACCTGGTATGTGGCATTGGTATGGGTACTAATTTTTCGAGTTCTGCTGCAAATCTGTTTCTTTTTTATTTTGAATTTAACTATGTTTTAAACAGTAATAAGAGTTATGCAGTTTTAAGGTATATCGATAATTTAATAACATTCGATGACAAACTTTTGGTATCGATTAACGATATCTATCCTCCATGTTTAAAATTAAATAAGGCTTCTGTTGATAGCTTGCATGCTAATTTTTTGGATTTAAACTTTTTAATTAAAGACAGCAATATATTAGTTAAGCTTTTTGATAAACGGGATTTTTTAAATTTTGATACTCAATCAATGCCACACGGGTTTTCAAATTTAAGTAAAAAGGGTTGGGTTGATTGTTGACGGCCAATTATCTACACGAGGGATATAGGCCCTAGGGGGAGTGCCTTCCGTGGAGGTCTTTCTAAGGGAACCTAATCCGTATTAACGCATGGAAATCCACGGTTCGAAGAAAACCACGAAAACTCCGAACGGTTAGGCCGACGGGCGCGATTGGGTTCGAACCCAGCATCTCCCGTCTACCAGCTTCGAGAGCAGAACCTCTCAGACACTGGTGGGGCTTAAGTAAAAAGGTTTTTATAGAATTTGTAGTAATAGAGAATTTTTGAGTTCACAGATTTTTAAATTTACTGCTAATCTTTTTTATAATAATTTATTTCCATACCAGTTTATTTTTCATTATGTAAATCAGCTTGAAAAAAGTTTTTTAAAGTGGCAACAGCTAAGCGGCCAAACACCGTAATGGATGCCGATGTAACTGCTTGAATATATTAAAGGTGTGGATTAAAGTCTTCTTAAGAACGTTTGCATGTTGATGAACTTCAAGTAGAAACTGAGGTGATATGGAAATAAATTTATGATTATGAAGATAACGGAAAGACAAGTCTGAATGACGCTGGTCTAACATGGATGATGGACTTGCTTGCAACTTCTGCTGTTGGAGAGAAGTGGAGCGTAGTGGATATTTTGAAGATAGCGAGTTTTTTTTTTTTCAGGTCTTCATGGGTCAGAGTTGAGGTATGGCCTTCTCACATGTTCAATGCTTTTAATTGCTTAATGATTTAGTTATATTAGAATTTTTTTTATTATTTTTTTTTACGTTTTATAAGTTAAATTGATTTTTTTTTTTTGAATTGTTGGTTGTTTATGTTTTTAAAGCAGTTTTTGATTCGTTAATATTTTTAAAGTAGTTTTGTTCTGTTGTGTTTTTGAAAGTTTAAGTCTATTTGCTGATTTTTATACTTTTGGAGTATGTGGGTTGGCCATATCTTGCGAAATCTGTGAGGATCCAATTTCTGTTTTTGGTACCTGCTTTTTTCACTCCCCCCACTTTCTGATGAGCAGGGAGTGGTTTGTTTATTGTTTTTTAGTTATGATTTTCATGGATTTTTATTGTTGTTTTGCACCCTCTTTTTCATAATTTTCATAAATCATTTTCTTTTGATAGAGATATTTATCTATCTATCTATCTATATATATATATATTTATTTATTTATTTATTAACAACCCCGTACCGTAATCGGAACTACTTAAATGTTGAAAAAAAATATAGAGCAAATAATCGAAGTTTTATTCTTCCCACCCCTTTTCAACAACATCAATATCAATTTTTAGATATTTACAGAAATTCCGCAAAAGTATATCCCATTAATGAAAGCGCTCCAATACAAATGACTGTTTGCTACCTCTAAATTTTAATGATATTTTTCGCTTTAAGGGGACCGGGAAAGCCCTATCTCCGTCATGTTAATTCAACAGTTTTATGTACCTTTTACTCAGAAATGGTAAAAGTTAGAGGTCTAGAATATTTAAAGTAGTTAAAGTAACTTGATTTACGTATTTTAACAGACCATTTTCTTTCTAAGTGAAAATCAAAATTAATTATTAATTATTTATTGAAAGTCTTTTAAAGTCATTTTTAAATTAGTATTTTTTGTAAAATTTCACTTCCTAAAATAAATAATCTCCACAGATCATTTAATCGCAGTGTTAAAATATACAATATATCATAATATAAGCATTAAATAAAATTCTGAGTTCTTAAGTTTAATAGATATTGAAAAAAAAATGAACATAAACATGGAAAATTCAAGTTTTCAGAAAGAGTCAATTAAAAATCTAAATGGTCATTAAGCTGTGAAGTACTCTTAGAAAGAAAGAATAATTTCAACACTTATTTTTTATGTATAAACATGTATGACACATCGTTGGAAAGATAAAAGTTTAATCTATTTAATGATATAAACAGGTAAATGACATTTTTTTAGTTGAATTTTGATTTCCCGGTTCCCTTAATTAATGACAGAATTTCTGAGGTTTAATAAAGCAAATAATACTATCAAAATGTAGTAGTGAAAATCAACTATTTGTGTCTTCGCGCTCTCATCATTGAACTCCTAACATCTCCAAATATAATATGAATATCGAATTTTTGTGACTTATAACATTCTCAGATCGTTACTGATGAAAGAATTGATGTCGAATGAACTGACGTCCATTCATAAGGTGCTGGACTTTTTATTTTATTTTTCATGTATTTTTTAGTTTATTTTATAGAAGTCAGATATTACAAAATCTAAAATTAAAAGAAGCGATTACAAATTCTGCTATTAAAAACACTTTTAGAGACAAATATACTGGTATGACACTCCTTGGAAATATCAAATATGCTTGTAATTTGATTCGGCTCATAACAGTAGGTATAATTATTATATAGTAAGTCTCGACACATAAATCCAAAGCGTTTTTCAATATAATATTTCTATACAGTGTGATTGAAAACTTATCGTTCAAATTTCGTGGTGAGATAGGGAATAAATCTTGAAATCGATTTCACATAGGAAAGTATTTTCCGCAAACGTTAGAAACACAAGCGGATGGAACAAATTTAAAATAGAAGTTTCCAGGCGTCAGATAATGCAGGCGTTAAATAAAAGTCATTAACGAAATTTTCTAGTTTTTAAAGATGTAAAAGGCTTTGTGGAAGTCCAAATGAGAAGTGGAAATAGGAGAAGAAATAATACTAGCTTTAGGAAAGTCAAAACAATGATTGGGAAGCAATGGAATGTTAGGTACACACAGCGCCCTCTACATATGCATGCGTACATTTGCGGACTACGTAAAATCGGATATCTGACGTATTCCCTATCTTCCCACGAAATCTGAACGATAAGTTTTGAATCAACCTGTATAAATAAAAACATAAAGTACTTGTCTTTACTCATTGTTAATCAATACATTCCACGAATAAAATGTCATTTATTGAGATTAATAAAATTCTTTATATATTTTAAAAGTAGTTTCTCCAGTTGATAAAGCTTGTCACTATAATTATTCATACTATATTCTACCGCTATAAAAAGTGCAAGTTCCTAAATGTTATATTTCTTTGTATTAAGAAAATAGTTTTTTAAAGTCACAATATATCTTATGCAGTCATAAATGATGGATGAGTCTCATGTGGAAAATAACAAGTTGAATACGATGCTGAGCTGCGGACTACTGGATAGCTCTCAGAAATTGTAGTAAAAATATGAAGAAGAAAATATATATAATGTACTTTATGTGTTTCATTTCTATTTTTTTATGGCTCTGTCGTGATATTTTAATAAGGAATATTCAATATGATTTTTATAGCAGATATATTTTTATCTTTTTTGTTACAATTTATTTTATGCTCACTTATCAATATTTATAAAACATGCTTTATTTTTCTGAATAGAAAGTCAACGCATTTTAAAAGCATAATTTTGTCAAAATTGTTTAAAGAAATTTCTAAAGATAAAATGAAGTTATTTTCGTCACGTTATATATAAACTGGCAGGAAACCTCTATAATACGTTCTATTAAAATTTCAAAATCATAGAAACTATAATTTTTTAATGAATTATTTAAAGGGACATATGACATTTAAAAATAATATATATTTTATTAATATATAAGCAATTTACTTGGAGACTTTCCTTTACTTTCATTTGCACACCCGCTTTTCACATGATAAAGAAAAGAAAAAATATTATTTCTCTCGATACAAAGACCTGAATAGTTATTTTTCTTAAAATTAAAAAGATAAAAGAGAGATATAACTTATTTTATAATGCACATTTGTATGGAAAGGAAGAAATGCATTTTAATATCCATAAAATACACTTTATGGCCAAAGGTGACTGGCCACTTGCTAATTTAGACGTTTTGTTAAATATCTAGAAAAATGCGTGAGGAATTAGCCTGAAATTCCAGGTGTGTAAACCGTATAGTACGGGTCATATATTAAGGCGAAGAATTTTTTTCCAAAACCCACTAGTGGACCGTCAAAAATTTGAAAAAGAACGAATATCTTTTGGATAATTCTCTCAAAACTAATGTAGCAAAAGCGTTCAAACTGCAGATTCTTATTAAGCATCTTATTGTAATACACTGTGTTTATTTTTATGAGGATAGCGTGTATTCTCAAAAAGAAATTCCGATTTTTATAAAAACAGTCTCAAATTTTGCAATGTTTTTTGCTTACAATATGCAGAGTTCTTAATGTAAAAAAAAAAAAAAAAAAAAAAAAAGTTCTTTTCAAAAAAAATATGACAAACAACATTGTACACATACCTTGCAAGTAGAATTAAAAAATAATACAAATTGTGTGTAAAATGAGCAGGTTTACTAAATATTTTTTCACTGCGCATGCCGAACGCAACCAAAATATAATGTGCATAATGTGTTATTTGTCTGTTGTGCAAAATTGTGCACAATAGTCTGCAATCAGAATTAAAATTAATAAAAATTGGATAAAAAATGAGCAAGTTTACTAAAAAATGTTTCACTGCGCATGCGCGAATGCAATCAAAATAATTTGAAGGCTAAATGTATAGAGCAACTTTTGTAAAAGTCACAAAAACATAGTTTGAAAAGTCTGATAATAATCATTTATAGAATAAGCTCAAAAATCCGTTGTTCACAAAATGAAGTAAAAAGATGAGGGGTTGTATTCATATATCCGTTAATTAGTGCCAATGTAGCATACACAAATTTCACACACTACTGCATTTGGATACAACCCCTCATCTTTTTGCTACCTTTTGTGAATAAGGGATTTTGATCTTATTCTACCAAAGATATTTTTCAGACATTTCCAACTATGTTTTTGAGACTTTCACAAAAGTTGCTTTATATATTTAGCTAAAACACTATGCAAATTATACTTTGATTACATTCGGGCATGCGCAATGAATTATTATTTAGTAAACCTGCTCATTTTTCATATAATTAGTGTTATATTTTATTTTGATTGCAGGGTATTACGTACGTTGTTGCTTGTCATATTTTCTAAAAAGAACTTTTTCTTATATTAAGAACACTACAAATTATAAGAAAAAAACTTGACAAAATTTGGGACTCTTTTTATCGAAACTTTAGTTTCTCTACGCGTATACATGCTATCCTCATAAAAAAGAACACAGTTTATTACACTAAGGCGCTTAATCATAATCTACAATTTGAACGATTTTTCTACTTTAGTTTTTACAGGGTTTTCCAAAAGATATTCATTCTTTTTCAATTTGTTGACGGTCCCCTATGGAGTTTTGAGAAAAAATCCTTACACAAATGTATGACTTGAACTATTCTGTTTTCACACCTGTAGTTTCAGGATAATTCCTCATGTAGTTTTATAGATGCAGTTTACCCATTCATTCTTCATTAAGTTTTAATTTTCTTTGCTGTGCTTTTTTTTTTCAATCTGGCTTTTACTAGAGAGTCTCATACTCGGGACGTGGTTAGGGACCTAAGAATCTTGCTTCCGCAAAAGAGTCGGAGTAGAGCAGAAGAATAAAGGGCTGCGGACGAAGATGGGCCGCTCGCCGCGGCGGTTGTGTCTTTCTTGTATTATAAAAAATATTATTACCGAAATTTTCTATGTATCATCCTTTTTTGATTTCAGCAATTATTCCTCAATCTTTCACACGCAGTTCTATCTCATATGTCGCTATCTACTTGTTATGTTCAAACTGCTTACAAATCGTCTATGTTTTAATTTAATTAACTGAAAAGAGAAGATAAAGTATTAGATTTTTTTATTGACATATTGTAGTTTTTTGGCAAGTATTTATATATTATATTTATTGTGATTAAGTTTATATTTATTTTCTTTTAAATATTTAAACTATAGAACAAATTAAATTATTTATCAAAACAAGAAAATGAAATATAAAAATTATTATGCAACGAACATAAATATTTTGAAATATATTTTTATGTAATAAATTTAGATTTTATTTCGGATTTAATGCTTAGTCTCAGCGAGTTTTTTATTGATTGAAATACATTACTTTTATCTGTGTGTTATTCTGAAGCATTAAAGAAATAATTAAATCCTTAAAATTAATTAGGATTCGGAACACAACGAATACTGCATATATTAAAATATAAAGAATAACGTGATTATGGACTATCGGCAGTTAATCTCTACTAGGTATGTCAAATTATATAATTACCTTTGTGCAAATGGAGCGTTATGTACAAAGCCTTGATAAAAAATAAAAATATCAACAAAAAATATATAAACATAATTTTCCAAAGAAAACTACGAACATACTAAAAATAAAGATTAAATCTTTAAATAGCAGACTTTTTAAATTTATTTGGTCTTTGGAAAAAATGCATAGTATATATTTCATCGACAAGTCTTGAAAATGTGATATAATTCGCAAAGTTGTAATTATTAATAAAATAGTGCGTTCATCTTAAACTTTTAATCTTCGATCTTTCCACACAATTATTATTATACAGGGTGGTCATAAAAAAAAAAAAAAAAACTTTAACGTTATATTGAACTCTAGAGGTCGGTTAGTTCAACCGATTGAGATGAGATTTCATATATAGTTATCAGTGGCGTGGCGTGTAAATTTTCGGTGGTCATCGCAATTATTTAAGTTTGTGGTGAAAAATTATTAACTCTAAAATTCAATGGTTGAATGTTCAAAAAAGAAACTTTAAATCTTACCTTCACTTATACATGAACTCCAAATGTT
>CAWVRF010001162.1:114200-204041 GCA_963932465.1 Maratus speciosus
CTGCTAAAACTGGATCGTAGAGTTTTAAAAGCTTATTAAGAGTTTGAAAATATTGCTTGGTCATCGCCGCATCCAGCGATGACCGGACGCCACGCCACTGATAGTTATTCACAGGTATGAGCTCGATATTATGTGAACGGAAACAAATTGGCGCTCGCGGTTATGGTTATAACTACAGAATCTCGAAATTTTCGAATGACAACGCCCATTTTTTTTTCATCACAAAATGCTCAGCGCATGGAAAAACCCTAAACAACCTTGGAACGGTACGTGTATCGCGGTGAACGTAGTTCGTGGTGAATTGGTAAAACTCTATTGTCAAAATGGGATGAATGTTCGCAAACCTTGCGTGTTTATCGTCGAAACTATCGTCATATACGTGGCCCATGTAGCCCGCATGCTCTTCGTGATTTAATAAAGAAATTCGAAGAAGCTGGCTGCACCTGTGATGGCCTGCAATCCGGACGACCAACTCTACCTGAGGATACTGTTATGGAAGTGCATCACATAGTGACTACACGACACATGCAAACTGCAAGAGTGCAGGTCGTATGTTAGATATACCGAAATAAACTACTACTACAAGCTAATGTGCTCTGTAATCCGCATGCTGCATTACCGGTACCAGAGCATCCAGATGTTGGAAGTAGGGGACCATCAACAACGTGTAGACTTTGCTAACGAATTTCTTATCCGTTATGATGGCGATAACGACTGGCCTCGTCGCATATTATGAACGGCCACCAAAAATTGTGTGCATTGGGCAGACATGAATCCGCACGCTGTGGCACCAGTGTCTCTATACGACGTCAAAGTTACTATGTGGTGCGGCATTTCAAGCACAATTATTCTTGTGCCGTACTTCTTTGAGGAAGCGACACCAACGGGATTTGTAACTTGCTCTCTGACAGGCTCCGACTATAACATGCATGGCTCACGAAATGCACAATAGTGTTAAATCAAAACTTTATGCCCGCAACTTCCCCCTTCACCGACAAGACCAAAATTGAAATAAATAAACAGAACATTAAAAAAACGCACAAGAAAATACCATACTAAATCATTATATCACTCAAACTATCAATACCAATTATTGCATCCAGTAAGGAATTTAGTTCAATTCGAAAACTGTTTCCCCTTATACAATCTCTGACTTATCTTTTATACTTATATACCGCTGCACTCGTCATACCTTTCACAGAATGCATTGGGTAACATTACATCAGAATCTGACTACACCACTTTATAAAATGGTCAAACCAAATCGGTAACCCAAATCTTTCAAAACGAACTAAACCATTTTTAAAGACAAAATTTATGTTTTTACAATCCGTTGAGAAGAGTTCTAATTTTAAAGTATTTGGATAATATTCAAAATCAACATGTGTATTGTTATTATTTAATTTAACCACTTCACCGTCTGCCCCGAGATAACTCGTTGGAAAAAGCACTGTTTTCCCATACCTGTCGCCGGTTAAGATGTTAACAATCAAAACATACTCTGTATATCTATAGCTCAATAACGCACCATTTAAATTATTGTTTATTTGATATAATTGTAAGCATATATCACCAAACGCATATATATTATTTAAAAAAATCCTACGCCGTGTTTGGCGCATTCAACCATATAAGTTATGTGTACAACAATTTGTATTTGAACCCTTTAAAAACGTATTTAGACATGTGAACTAAAAATATGTATATAGTGCACATACTATTTCATTAGTTTGAATGTTTATTTATATGCATAAGTGATTCACATAAATAGACGACGTGAAACTTCCTTTTCCTAAATATAATATTCATTTATAGTAAAGTGGGGACAGATGCCGCAGTTTTTCTTTTCTTCTTGTAAAATGCACAATAAAGCAAAAAACAACAAATAAACACCAGAAATCATTGATTAACCCTTTAGAATCTATTTTCTATGTTACACATGTTAAAGTTCTCTTAACAAAGTAGGCATGATTATTTTCCCACATGTCCTTTTTAACATCATTTTTTATGTGCTGGATAAGACTCAAAATGGCGTGTGGGACAGATGTCGCATGGAGAAAAATGCTAGGCTGTTTCTTTTTTTTTAAGCAAATCACATTTTTATTTTCTCAAACTACTTAATACAAAAATAAATAACAGTAAACTTATAAAAATTATATATATCACTAAATTGTGAAAAGTTTAACGGAAATACAAAAGTTTAATCTCTATAAACAAAACTTAAGACAAAAAGTGAAAATGAAAAGAAAATTATATAAATTTACATGAATGGATAGCATAATTACTGGAAACAATAGACAGCATAATTCCAAACAAGATATAAATCACTGGATTACATCCAGGCGAACATTTCAGTTTGCTCTTAATGTATGTATCAGTTCTATTTAGGCCATAGTTTGTTTATGTTAAGCCTTTCTTCTCATTCTTTGATTTTGTATTTCCATTCGCTCACAATCACGCCAAACTACCCGTTGGAAAAATAAATTTTCATGTAGCTATCGATTGAATTTGGGCACTGAATCCTGTCCGCTTTAGATTTTGCTCCTTGATAAAACTCTAGCCAGTCAACATATGCAGAGTCATCGAATTCCAATCCAGTTCTGCCATCAGAATCCATAAGAGGAACAATTTACCCATTGTCGGAAGGTGACTCACATTTTAGTTTTTTCCTCAAGTAAGGCGTTTTCAAGTTGATCTTTCCCTTCCTGTTTTTACACATTTTACTTCCGCGAAGTTGTTTTTTTTTTAATTTATCTAGTTTCTTTTGTTTTTAATTTCCTTCTTCTTTTTTATTGTTTATAAACTCTGTGCTTGTAATATTTGCATCCATTTACTTTCTTTTACTTCGCTGTATACGTCTTTTGACTCTTGGGGTAGGAGATATTTTGTTTAACAGTTTAGATGGTGAGAATTGTTAACGGCCTACGTTTTCTTTATTCACACATGGTGAACCAACATTGTTGTTGAGAATATTTTGATAAGTAGCATAATGCGCTAATATACATTCATTTAAATGTAAGTTCTAGTTAAATAGCAGTGATGAACTTATTGAACCGAAAAACAAAAATATATATTGCGGTATCTGTTCCTAAACCTCGGTGCGGCATCTGTCCCATAGTGGCGGTTAAGATGCCGCGCCACCATTTTGTGTCATGTGAGCGACGCTAGAGAAAGGCAAGCACATGTTTGTATTCTACGAGAATCTAGTCTATAGTTGCAATCGATTTTTGGATGAAATTTCTGATTATTTTTCTTAAAATATGTAACAAAACTTCATTAGAATAATTTTATCAACTTATCACGCAGGTTCGAGCCATAAAAACTTGCATAAATGTGGAAATACTGACAATTAAGCGCATACAACATATCACAATTCACAGAGGAACACTACGAACTTCTAAAATTGGTCTAGGGAACTCTATTGTCGCCTTCATAATCTCTGCGGTACCTCTCCCTACTTTACTGTGCAACTAGTTTGATGTACCAATCCTAAAACTTTCTTCAATCTCATACAGGATAATACTATAAAATTCGCTATCACAGTGCCGAAATTAAATGGCAATCTATGCTCGTCATGAGGATTCTAAAAAGATTAAATTTCATTTATCAGTTCATGATATATGACTATCGCTGAAATCGAGTAAATCTAGCAAAGTGCAGTACAGCCGTGAAACCTATTGGGCGATATACACCATTACCTAATCGTCGTCAACGTCTAACTAAACATGAAGTTTTGGGAAAATGCTTGCATTACTTCTTGAGATAGAGCTATTGCGGAAGTCATGCCAAATGGAGCATCGCAGCGCCTCCTGTTGAGCAATTTACACCAAAACATAATCATAAGCAATATTAATCAAGGTATACCTGAATTTAATGTTTGATGAAAATTCGTGAATTAGTTCTTGAGTTAGAGCTATTGAGAAAATCGTGCAAAATGTAGCATAGCAGCTCCACTCATTGGGCGATTTACACAAACAAGTAATCAGTATCATTTCATATCAAGGAGTAACTGAATCTGAAGTTCGATGAAAATGTTTGCATTAGTTCTTGAGATACAGCTATTGCGGAAATCGTGTAAATCTTGCAAAGTGCACATAGCACCGCCGTCTGTTGGACGATTTACACCAAAACATCACCAATTCATAAAAAGGACAAACTGAGTTTTATGAAAATTCGTGCATTATTTCTTAGATAGAGCGATTTCGGAAATTGTGAAAAATGCTCCATAGCAGCGGCACCTTTTGGGCGATTTACACTAAAAACTAATCAGCAATAATTTATATTAGGGAATACCTGAATATAATTTTTTTATTAAATTCATTGCATTATCTCTAGAGACACAGTGCCCACAAAATTTGTGCCACATACCGACAGAGAGATTCACAGACAGATATATTGTAAAAACATATTTTTGGGATCTCTGACCTCTAAAACGTGAAAATCCGTCGAAAATTTTCACGAATCTAATACTTTGTTGTTTTAAAGATAGAATAAAGTAAAAATTAATATAAATAATTTATCTTCAATTAGCTCGGTTATAACTGTTAATTTAAAAAACGATTTCAAACAGTATTAGAAATTATATTTCTTTGGTTTTTTGCACATAAAAATTAAAATTTGTATTCTTTAATGTAATATAATTATTTAAATGCATTGCCAAATTTTTTAAATATTTAAATTTTTAATAAATGGGCCTATATTTGTTTATTTTAAAATAAAAAATAACATTCTTCTTGGCTTTTTATTAACGTTTTTTGTTATGATAATAAATGCCATTAAAATTTTAATAAGATTTTTTTTTGCTTTATTTTTTTGTGTTTGAATATAATTTAATATTGAATAGAAAATGCATATATTAAGCTGAAAGGGATTTGTGAGATTTGAAATTTTTTTTTTTTTTTTTCAGAGCTAGAAAAATAATAAGAGTCCGTGAAATTCAAAAACACACTTACACAGTAATGTATATCCTAATTTATAATCATATTAGTTAATTTTAATGAGCACTTATAAGATTTCTTATTTCATGCAATAGACAATAAGCATATATTCGGTAAGTTATTGTTATTCGTATCTAAACATAATGCTTTTATAATTAATTGCTAGAATTTTAAACTTAAATGAATTGAGAATTAAAATTAAATCTTAATGTTCTTGTAGAAGTAGTTATTTTCAATTATATAATTTTATTACGTGGATAAATTTTATTGGTAATAATATTTAGATGATTAAACTAGAAAAGACATTTTTAATGAAATTCTAAATGATATAACCTCATTTTTCGTAAAATTTTAAATATACTTTATTAGATTTAGATATTTTTTTACCTTATTAAGGTCTCTATATCTTATCGTAATCTATGGTACGTATAAAGAATGCTGACATTAAGCATTTCTCGTAAAATACATAACTTAAATTATTAATGTAGTACTTCATTTTTTTTAAATGTATCCCTTTTGTTTTAATTCTAAAATGAAAAATGAAACTTAAAAAGAACATTTTCTAAGGAAACATCTATTAAAATATAATTTTTCATATTTAAGTCTTTAGAAAATTTGTATTAATGTATTTTACATTTTAATTGCGACATATATGATTTTATCGTATCCTCTCTGTCTGTATCTAACTTTATATACATATATAATATACAGGGTAGTCACAAAAATTCTTTTCTAACTATATAAATTAAATGAAATTTACTGTTTAGAATGTGTGTAATTTATTGAGCAGTCACGAATACGCGTGCAAATTTTTTTTTCACAATTACAGATACACTGACAAAATTCTGAAAATACCAGATAGGAATACATAGTGTGTTATTGCACCACATGTGGATTGTCAATTGAGCTTCGTTGCGTTTGTCTTATGTTGCTGTTTTTAGCAAATACGTTTTAAGGTTTTTTGAGAGAATATTTCGAAAATATTATTGCAAGATAAGAGAAATTAATTGCAGCACTTTGAATTTTTTACATAATGTGACTGTAACGTTAACAATATTAGATTGATGGTTGTTCTTAATCGTATTCCCGAGTCCATACCTTCAAATACCCCATACCAAAGAGTATACCCTCCATACCGTTTCATTGATCAGAAGGATCGTCAAATGTTCGTACACACGAAAAGCTCTTTTATAAAGAAGAGTTAGGTATTTTTTAAAAGGAAAGTTTTTTTTTATGTGTGTGCAAGTACACTTTTACAAATGTAGATAGATAAATATGCATATATATATATATATACATATATATATATATATATATATATATATATATATATATATATATATATATTTATTTATTTATTTATTTATTTATTTAGATGTATTGCGGTAATTAATGTAACGAAAACCAAATATGAGAATGTTTATTAGAATTATATATTCAAAAATTTCCGAAATTTCTCTTTTTATTAACAGAAAGTTATTTTTAATGACAATATATTAGCCCTTTTGAATCATCCTACCAAACTTTGTGCAACATCGTTTAGATGTCTGTTGTTAGGAAAATGTATCTGTAAGTTCATTCTAACAAGCATTTGACATGGATTTTTTTTTACACGTTGAGCGCAACATACTGTGCAGAAGGGTTGTTTTGTTAGATATTTAGAAAGTAGTTTTCTATGTTTATCTAGTCGGTTTACAATTGCTAATCGCGACAATGTTTGTTTATTTTATACAAAGTGCATTTTATACATGAATCCCAGTAGCGTAGTGGTGAGCAAGCTTGATTGACACGCTACAGGTAGCAAGTTCGGCTCTCGGGTAAGCATGGTTTACTCAATCTTTTTCCACTTCAGAGCCAATAAAATGAGTACCGAGCTTTCTTGGGAAGTAAGCACCAAGGGTCTCGCGTTAGGCTGACAACCTAACAGGAGCATATGTTACTCCTGTAGCCCCAGGGTCAAGCAAATAGGGTTGGACACTGTAGGTCATGATCCTTCAATGATCGTTTTGTCACGTGCAGTTTTTTAAATATTTCATGCATTATTAATTCAAAAATATCAAATCTTAGCTATTGTTTACATATTAAACGCAAAACTGAAATCTCTAAACAGGTCGTTTTTATGTGGTAAGATATTATCAATTGTCACGTTATTTAGCAATAAACTGTCTGTAATGAAAACTTTGATGGAATAGGTCTTAGTGTTGTATGGCGCGCAGAAAATATTGTTGGTACATACATTTTTCTGCAATCCAAGAAAAGCTGGAGCTAAATATAGGCAATTGATAAAATACTTCTAATGACCAAAAACGTACATAAGCTTGTCAATTTTAGCATTTAATTGAATATTACATTCTTCAAATATTTGAACGCCCTATAAGCAATAAATAGCGAAAATATTTGTGATTTTTTTTTTTAAAATATAAAACAATATAGTGTATGTGCATGATTTTTTCAAGAGATTTTTGATTTTCATTGATTAATAATAAAACATATGTACTACAATTTCAAAAATGTATATGTATATATACTAGTATGTAATTAAAAATGTTCAAATATGCACAATAAAAGTTTTACACTGAATCAGTTTTGAATATATAACAATATAATACGTCGAGGACTCTTCCTTTGAGCGTAATTTAATAAAATATATACAAAGCAAGGAGTTGTAAAATATTCATCGCTGTGACGTTCCGCAGTAACAAAGTATTTTATAATGTGATTTTCTTGAATAAAATAGATCGTTATGAAGAATTTACGTCGCATATAAATAAATATTAACTGCTTAAATAATATATATTTATTTATATATTAACGATTATGTACTCACCTATAAGATATAGTAGCAATTAAATATGAATGTTCTTATGTGTTTTTACAGCACCTTTAATCACCCACATTCAACAAAAGAAAATTATCTTTGAGAGAATAAACTTTGTTAGCTGAAACACTCAACTTTCTCAGTATCCGTTATGACACGAAAAATCCTTTATATACTTTGAAAATTAATTTTAAATTCTTCTGCTTTTACTATCAGGAAAAAAAACATTCTTTTGTTATTTTCTTTTCTTAAAAAAGCAACATTTCAAAGTATATCAATAAACTTTATGAAATTTTATTGCATTAAAAACTTGTAACAATTCATTTTAAAAATTACAGTTGCAATAATAGTTGAATACATCTTCAAAATAAATCGCTATTTTACTCTACTTCAGCAATGGTGGCGAACCTGTGATTGTAATAGGTCTTTTGTCGTTTTGAGGAATGATTGTTTTTTTTAACTGATATTTTGTTTAGTCTTTATCTTCCAATAAATACCGAATCTCTTTAACTACACGCCAAAGAATTAGGCTGATATTTTTCTCGTATTTTGAAACCTCCCGTCTCTCATACACCCTCAGTGAGAAATGTTGTTATGTCATGACAGACGGACGCTTACCAATCTTAAATAATTTTGTCAAGAATTATGTCCTTTTTGTCTTTGCAATCGGACTATATTTACGCGAGTGACAGCATGGACAGGCAGTAGACAGACGGCAAACTGAAATCATAAAGAATTTTCAGCTATGTTGAAAAGTGTTGAAAACGAACTCGAAGGTCTTTTGTCGTTTTGAGTAATGATTGCTTTTTTAATTGATTTATTGTTTAGTCTTTATATTCCAATAAATACCGAATCTCTATAACTAGACGCCAAAGAATTAGGCTGATATTATTCTCGTATTTTGAAACCCCCCGTCTCTCATACACCCTCTGTGAGAAATGTTGTTATGTCATGACAGACGGACGCTTACCAATCTTAAAGAATTTTGTCAAGAATTATGTCCTTTTTGTCTTTGCAATCGGACTATATTTACGCGAGTGACAGCATGGACAGGCAGTAGACAGACGGCAAACTGAAATCATAAAGAATTTTCAGCTATGTTGAAAAGTGTTGAAAACGAACTCGAAAATCTTTTGTCGTTTTGAGGAATGATTGCTTTTTTAATTGATTTATTGTTTAGTCTTTATCTTCCAATAAATACCGAATCTCTTTAACTAGACGCCAAAGAATTAGGCTGATATTTTTCTCGTATTTTGAAACCCCCCGTCTCTCATACACCCTCTGTGAGAAATGTTGTTATGTCATGACAGACGGACGCTTACCAATCTTAAAGAATTTTGTCAAGAATTTTGTCCTTTTTGTCTTTGTAATCGGACTATATTTACGCGAGTTGCAGCAAGGACAGGCGGTAGACAGACGGCAGATGGCAAACTGAAATCATAGAGAATTTTCAGCTACGTTGAAAAGTGTTGCAAACGAACTCGAAGGTCTTTTGTCGTTTTGAGGAATGGTTGCTTTTTTAATTGATATTTTTTTAGTTTTTATCTTCCAATAAATACCGAATCTCTTTACGTAGATGCCAAAAAATTAGGCCGATATTTTTTCTCGTATTTTGAAGCCTCTCGTCTCTCATACGCCCTCAGTGAGAAACGTTGTTATGTCATGACAGATGAACGCTTACCAATCTTAAAGAATTGGTGTATAGTATGTAGAGAAAATAAATTATCACAAAAAATATATACATATAATACGTGTCACAAACCAAATATAATAATATATATCAAAATATTTCTAAACTATTTTATCTTATGTAGAAACATGTTTTTGATAACAAGGAACATGACAAATAAGATATAACGAATTTATAAGCAACACTAAACCGAAAAAGAAATTTTACCAACACATTTTACTACCAATAGAAAACATTTTCTAAGTAAAATATTTATGATAATTTTTATTTTAAATAATAATCTTACATACTTCCATATTCAGCGTCTAGAAATACTCTGATAGTTGTTTAAATTTTGCATAAGGCTACTCCTAATTAAAACGAGACAAACAAAAGAAATATTTACATAAAATATTGTAATTTTTTATAGCTTTTAGTTCAAATAACTGTCAATAATCGTATTTATATTACATTACTTATATTACTTACTATCGGACAGCACGGCGGTGTCCGGCCCGAAAAATTGCACGAAATGCGAAAATTCTCTAAAAATTACAATATGTTTTACAATCTGTTTTATAAAAATTCCCTATTGTTACACTAGATGCAGACATATTTTTTCATGGCATTATGTCAGACATCTCATTTTCGATTATTACTAGATGTCCTACAGCTGCTTTGAGGCGACGATATGTAGATACCGACAGGTGCTCTTAATTATTTTAATATAGCGACATACACCATTTAATTTATAAACGCCTGATTTCTCTCCTCTATAAATTTTCTCTAGGATGTTGTCTCGTTCGATTAGAAATAAATAAATAATATAATATTTCATTTACTTAGATAATATCTAGTTCATTACTTATATGACCTACTAGAATGCTTATGCATAAAAGTTCATAATTTTATACATATTTCTATACATTATTTTTAGATACATTAGATTAATTAAGAACACATGACTATTGCTTTCTTCATGACCATATTTTATTAAACTTTTCGTATCACCTGGAAATATTCCGATGATAAAATAAACCTTTGCATTGTTTGATAAAAGTTTGATGAAAAAAAAAAAAAAAATCAGTTAAGCTCATTGTCTAAAAGGTAGTAGAATAGACACGTTATAATTTATTTAATCAATATATTTAACTAAACCATGTAGATATGAAGAAAGATTAATGTTTAAAGTATTGATATGTTTACTGCTTTGAAAGATATATTTAAGAACTTTAGGGTAAAGTAACGTAAAACCGAATACGTTAATTTTTCTTGCTTCTATAAGCCAAAATTCAACGTAACTCTGCGTGCACACTAAGCACTTTTCATCGTATCATAATTTTAAACATATGATTACTTTCATTAAACTTTTAATAATAAATTACGATAATTTATAAAAATCCAAGACAGTCGGTTTCACCCAAAAAGAGAAAATAAACCTTTAAATGCAGAGACATCATAACTGCCTATATTGAGGTATAATTTCCTCTCCACCTACTGAATACATAATAAGTTTTTAAACGTTTACACGATAAAATACTGCTTAAGTGGAGTCAAATCTGTGATATCACGCTTCTTCCCATTATATGGTTTTATTCTGTTTTCTCCTGATAAAGTAAATATCAATATAAAATGCAGAAATATTTTTCATATTATAAATGATGAATAAGGAATAATATACACCAATAATTGGTATAATATATTTTTAATACGTGGATTTTATTTAGAAATAAAATTTATTTGCAAACATGTTGAAATTATTTCGCATCTCATTTCCGTTCAAGATGTTTAAAATAGTTTTAGTATTCAATATATATATATATATTATTAACACGTTACACGCCTGAAACACATTAGTATACAATTTTTAACATCTGTGTTTCTTTTATGTTTATTATCCTGAAATATCTTGCTGTTATGAATTCATTTGCAGATCAGCTTCAATATAACGCACTTATTAATATAAAATAAGCGGGACGTTCTCTGTGTTTAGAGTCAAGTACAATATGGAAAATAACTACTTGTATTATTTTTTTAGAGAATAGTATAGGAGGTTAATTTACAGAATTGCAATATGTTATTTTAAAATATGTATATTTTAAATCCAAAAGAAGAACAATTGATTTTGAATATTAAAAACAAACATATAACTTTATAAATTCTTTAAACATTACTTTTACAAAAATCATTTGGTTTATCCTATTATTACAAATTGTATTCTTAATGTAAATGGTCTTTCCATTAAGTAATAAGACTGAATATTTTGCGCTAAGCAGAAGGAAAAGGGGACTGAGTTTGCAAGTGATACGTGCGGTGCGGACTATCAGCTACAGATTCTAGCAGATATCAGTTTGCCTCGAACCATTGCAGTGCACAAATCACTCGTGAAGCAGACAAGTGTTTGAATGAGGCGTTAGGTTTTCAGAATGACATGGAGTCTCGAACAGAGATATGCCATATGACATTTATGTAAAACAAAACAAATCGGCTGCTGAGAGGCTTTCCATGTTGCAAGAACACTTTGGTGATGCTTTTTTGTCCAAGGCTCAAGTGTGTAGATGGCAAAAAGCCTTCAAAGACGGAAGAGAAGACATCGATGACGAACAAAGCGTTAGGCGTCCATCAAGTTCTCAAACTTCAGACAATGTGGATAAAATGTAAGTGCATTTGGTCTTTGGTAGTCGGATGAATGTCCAAATGATTGCGGAGACATTGAGACTTACGAAATCGGTTGTGCATCAAATTTTCACAGAAGAACATCAGATGAGGAACATGCGTGACAAGCTGGTTCCATCACATCGTTCAAAGTGACCCAGTTCCTGGCAAGATACAGCATTACAACTCTGCTCCAACCGCAGCACAGTCACAATCTGTCACTCTAACGCTATTTTCTATTCGCTCGTTTAAAATCCAGCTTATCAGAACATCATTTGATAATCCGGAGAACTTGCAGAAAAACGTATCGCGCATTCTGAGAACCATTCCAGTTGAAGTTTCCAGGAGGATATAAATGGGTGGCAAAATTGTTGGCAACGATGTATAAATGCTGTAGGAGGCTCTTTTGAAGAATATTAAGTGTCTGTAAAATTATCTTCAAACAAACTAATTCTACGGAAACACTCTCATTACTTACTGGACCGACCCTGTACTTTTGTCTAAATTTTATTTATTTATGAAAATATTTCCACTTGAATTGCGCCTTTCCTGTCTGCACTAAGACGAAAATTAATTCTGTTTGAAGAGCCTCTTTGATAATAGAAGACGTTTGAAGGATGTTTGTAAGGTTTTGATCTTTTTATTATTAGTTGAATTAAGCATTACACATTTTTGTACTTACTGGAGCCATACAATGCGTGCTTTTTTTGACATATTTTATTAAGTGTTTCTGCCTTTGGAACCAGCTGTCGTAAATACGAAATTGCCATTCTCATATGACATTTTCCGATAGCAGTTAAGTTTTTGAAATACAGTGATGTTATAATTTTGTATTCAATGACGTTTTAGATTTTGATCTCAATAATTTCGGAAGTCATTAGATAATGTTTCATATTTAATATATATATATATATGTGTGTGTGTGTGTGTGTGAAACCAACGATTATTCGCAACCGATATTTTAAATATTTTTTAATCATCAACGACATACAGTAGTAGTATGTATCACAAGCTCTGGGGCAGAAAATTACTACGCTTTTAGAGACAAACTTTATTATCAGTAAAATCTTCTTGTTCGAACATTGCCTGCAATCAAGACATGAGTGATGAAAGCCAAACAAACAAACAAAAAATTAAAATTATTCGCTCCTCACATTCCTATATTTAGCAACACCTTTCCTTTTAAGAATTTAGAATCATAAACCTCCGTTGCGTCGAGGTTACATATAAGATAGCCAATGCATTAAGACAAGGCAACGAACAAATAAGGGAAACTCATTTTAAAGATAATTTTAACATTGTATGCTGCAGGGAAGGAGAGAAGAGGAATTAGACCGTTTAAGAGAGAATTTTCATAAAATTATCATTTATCATTTATGAAAGGTAAAACATAGAAGAAGAAAACTGATGGAATATAATAAAGGATTTTAAAGACTTTAGAAATTGTGTAAGCTAAAGTTTTGGAGATAAGGAAAAAATAATTATAATTTTACAAAGATTACTTTAAAGTAATAAATATTTCGGTTTTTTTAAAAGTAAGAATGCTTTAAAAGATTTTAAACTGTGTGATAATGGATGAAAGGAAGGCGATTGAAATTTTTGATGTGGTATATATTTATGAATACTTATGTATTAATATTTCAGAGTGACAAATAAAACCACTAAGGCGAAAATGAACAATAGAAAATGAGATAATAAAAATAAATAACAAATAAAACTTGAGATTTTTTAAGATTTATTAATATTCGAGAGTTTCGCTAATAATATATCTGACACTTCAAAAATTTTTTTCTTAAAATATTCGAAGAATAGATAAGAAAAATCAACTTATCTTTAGACAGCAATAGACTGCGTATTTCATCTCCCTTCAGTCCAACAGCATTAAATTATGTGTTTAACTTTTTTGAAGTGAAGTATTTTTGAGTACATCAGCAATGTTCCAGAACTGCAATGTTGGGAGTTCTTTATTTAACAACTAAAGCATAAAAAATGGTAAATATGCAAAATATAACTTGTTTAAATATATAATGGTATTATAAAATTAGTTCAATGTTTAAAATTTAAGATGGGCTTTACATAATTGGGAGCAATTACAACTTCTCAAAGATAGCGTGCAGAGACGTTACAACATACACCCTTACAGCTTCATCGCCAGAGCCCAGAAGAAGACGTATACGGGTTTCCAAAAGTAAATTAAAGGTTTCTCTGTTAAAAGTTCAATCGGTCTTATTTCACAAAGAATAATCACTTAATCAGCACTTATTTCGCTGTCTTTTCGATAGGCGTTCTCTTCCATTATAGTTCTAGAGTACTTTAGTTTCGCCATCAAATGGGTTTGGATCCAGATAAAAAAAAACAAGAAAAAAAAAAACCAAGGGGAACTTAGACGCTGTACTGTGGATATCTCTTGTACGCTGATGTCGGCTGGTGATGTCACTTGTTAATAGTATTCACAATATTCACAAACTCATCCTCGGAAGATGAAACATTGTATAGAGCTATGTCCTACAATATTAACAACTTTTATCATGAACTGTTCTTCTCAGCGTCATAGTCAGCTATTTTCACAGTAATATTTACTACAGAAAATACAGAAATTTTGTTTCGTTTGAAATGATAGTCGAATTTTTAGTTGTTCAGTTTTAATTATAATTATCATGTATGATAAAACTGTGTGATAATCTGTGATTATCTAATAAAGTTGAGAAACAGTATAATATGAATTCACATTATTCATCTTTCTTTGATGCAGACTCAGCGACCGCTAACAGTATTTTTGAAATGCATTGTGACAGCAGTTAAGGGATAATCCTGGACAGAGAGGAAAGGAGTGCAGTAATAGAGAAACAAGAAAAGGGAAGGGGGGATTTTTTAATGAATGATCGTTTATTTCCTGTTACTTCAAATTAATAAATAGGTTTTTTTTACCCTTTTAAATATTTAATCAAGGTGAGGTCAAGATGGTTATGATAGGGAATTTCAGTCGGTGTGGAAAACTGAATCATTCGTTATTTATGAATTCGTATTTCAAAGTAACAAACAAAATAACTAGAGTAAAAAATATAAAACAAATCGAAAATTGTACGTCAAACGTGCCTCCGCACTACAACTAGTTTTATAAATATTCATATGTTGGTGCAATAGCTGTTGCACTCTTCTGCAGAAATGCATGAATACAAGATTTATTACAATTATATATATTAAATTCCGCAATATGGAAATAATATGACTCAATCTTAAATACGGTTTAATCACTATGACAAACTAGACTCATTCTCCATCATATTATATCATTGGATTAATTACGTATGATAGTATTTAATTGAATGAAGAAAACATGTATTAATATATTTTTAAGTTTTGATTCCATTTTCTCAAAATTTGAAATTACTCGATAAAATTCTGCAAGAATTACATATATAAAATATCAAACCATCTGGTTCGGTTGTTTTTAAGCTGTTATATGCAGAAAGACGGACGAACCAGAAGATGATTATAAATGCAACGCATTTATATAATTACTAACGCATCTAAAAACTGATCAGAACTTAGAGTTTAACAATTTCAAAGATTTTGAAATTTAATGCTTTGAGGATGGGGCGACGGGAAAAAGGGGAATCAAACATTTGTGCTTGGAGGATCGAAAATCTACCAAAACGTAGACCGCTGTCACCTCTTACCGAACATTATACTACGGAATTGAACCATACACAAGATCCTTTTGCTGTTGCATGTAAAATTACACTCAACATTAGGGTGGATCAAAAAACTTTTTTTTGAGCAAGAGTCCAGGCCACCCCTAATTTTTTAAACTCATCAATAGTATAATACTAGTAAATTTTTAGCTTCTTACTCAAATTCTAAGAGGGTGCTCAATGACCCTGCAATTTAAGATTAGCAGAAGAATAGGAAATGCAACAATATTTTATACTTCAGAAATATTTAATTTTTTCCAGAAGTTTTTAGAAGAAATTTAGTTTGTTTTATTATATATATTTGTAAATATTTCTGAAATATTTTATTATATGTAACAAAATTTCTGAGAATTATTTACGTGATAAAGTTACAGCCAACACTAAACCAAAATAAGAATTCTACCAACTATGTTTGCAACCAATTGAAAACAACTTGTCAGTGAAACATTTAATTTTTCATGATAACTTTTATTTTAAATAATTATCTTATAGATTTTCGAATTCTACATCCGGCAGCAAACATCAGTCTGAAGTTGTTTACATTTAGCTCATGGCTGTTCCTAAGTGAAAGGTGACAAATGAAAATAATATTTAAAATACATTTAATTATTTATTGCAAGAGTTTTTACTTTTAAATAAGTGTCAATAATTATATTTAGGGTATATTACTTATATTAAATATTAATCTACTGTTATGGGATGATAACAACATTCATGTTACAGTTAATAAGACAAACACTAAGCCTAATATGAAATAAAATAATAACAAAATTTATGTATTAATCAAGAACTTTAATTTTATTAAAAATGGACGTTCTTTTCTGTTTCAAGAAATTTCACAACTAAAAATTTTCAATCGCTCCGGTCTCAACTTGCCTTAGTAATGAAATTTTTCTGATATGTCTAATGTTGGTAGACCAATTGACTAGATTGAAAAGACTAACTATAATAAGACAAATACTTCAGCATGTTCTTTATAAGTTGAAAGAATCAAAATTGGTACAATATGTTAGTAATTTGACAGTTAAGGAAGTAATGCAGATATGACAGACACCTGAAATTCCTACAAAAGAAGATTTTAATTTTCTTCAGGATCAAAGAACCAATTGTAAAATGTATATGGGTTTAAAAGATAAGGAGTTACCGAAAAAAGTATGAACGTTCTCTTCAGAGAATAAAAGAAGAAAGAAGCATTAGTCTCTTTACCTTCAGTTGCCATCTGTTCATTCAATATTTGCCTAAATAGTGCAACGGAAAATTCTGAGCCTTCAGACGATGAATTTATTCCAGCACAGTTAAAGATCTTGTAAATTATCTATCAAAAGACAAAGAGATTGCGCTTTCTGCTGGAAACGTGATGGAACATCACATGTCTGATTATTCTAATGACTTCATAAGACTTTCTCCCTTTTCTGACAGAATTTAAACGGAAGTAGACAAATTGTTGTTGAGCAATTTACAGCTATGCAACCCCTTAAGAAGCGTTATGTAAGATGAGAACTTGAGATTTTAAAAGAAGATGGTGTACGACAGTCAGATTTTGCAAAAAGATGAGCAACAGAACTCTTACCTCGTATGAATATAAGGAAATCATTGTTAAGCCTTCTCCCGAAAAATGAAATGACAATGATGACTATCCCAAGGAGAAAAAATGGCTTCACAATTTACAAGTAGTGAATGACAGTGCAGAACGAGGAGTTAAGCTTAACGGAGATTTCAATAAAATCATAACAAATGATGAAGATGAAAAGCAATTATTTCTGCAGGTCATAGAAGACAGCAGAAAATGCATTCCATCAGAAACAACGAAAAAATTAGTTTTATACATTATTCTGTGTTATTAAAGACCAAATATGATTTTTTTTTACTTCTATATTGTTTTATTATTTTCTAAGAAATTAATTTTGGAGGTTTTTATTTTTTTTAAACAAATATATAGAAAAATTAGAATGAAATACACAAACTTATGAATTTAGTGGGTGTTGAGCTCCCTCTGGCAGTTGAAATATGATGTTCAAATTCTGCCAGAATATTACTATACACAAGTCTAAAAAAATTGAGGGGTGGCCAAGTATAAAAGTGAAAGTTTGTTTTTTTTATATAGTCGGTTGAACCACCCTACTCAACATATTTGTTTAAATTGATATTATCAAAATTTCTTTTTGTATTTTGTGAAAATATATAAATGTTAGAGTATAGAAATAATCTTTTTGCCAAATTTATCTGCAAAAATGTGTTATGAATATTTGTAATTTGTCTGAAAAATTCTTATAACCACAATTCTAACGACCATCTTCGATTCTAACCACAAATATTTCTCAATAAGATAATTTCTGCGGTCTGTTTTATTACGGATTACTTTTATGATTACTTTTAATTCCATATTGCTTACCTCTGAATTTTAAACAAAAGTAATATAATAATTATTTTGTTATACTGTTTAACGTTAAATAAATTCAACATTAATATATTTTAAAATATATTTCAAATATTAGATTTTTTACATATTAGATTTTTAATATATATTAGATTTTTCTCAATGTCTAGATTATTTAACCGACTACTAAATATATATCACTCTATGGTATAAATGGTGAAATTTAAGGGTCAGATTTTGTGTATTCTTTCTCCTGTTATGCTTAGTAAATCTAGAATCTTAACAATTACTTTCAGTTAGCATGTAAATCAAGACAATATGTTTTTCTACATAATTTTAAATCATATATATATGAGGAAATTTTAAACAACAAATTGTTTTATTATTATATTTTTAATTCCCGAGTAATTTTCTTTTCTTTCTAAGTGGAGAAATATCTTACTATTACATAGACTTAAAAAAAAACATACAAAATTATAAAAAAAAAATCAAGTTCCTTCCTTACTAATTATAGCAAAAGTAATAATAATTGAATAAGATTTAGTAATTTATACAATTTATAAGCTATTTTAATTAATTTTTAATATTATATTATATTTTGCAAATTATATTATTTAAAAATACATATATGCATATAATTTAAACAAAACATACTCTCTTTAAATAAATAGAAACAACATGAAAAAAAAAACCTAACCAGATTTTATTTTATGTCAAATATATATAGATATATTTTTTTTTCAAGCAACATTTTTAAAAGTAAATTTTATCACTGTTATACACTTGTGATTGGGTGGTGTATGAAATATGTTGACTAGGAAAATTCTTAATATTTTCAAAGTTTAATGAATATAAATTTTTAATATATTTCTCTTCCTAACGAAGCGTAGAACCAACAATGTGAAAAATCTCCAAGGTGGGAATCTAACCCAGAACCACTGTAATAGCTGTGCATGTGCTCTACCATTTAAGGGGATACGGGACGCAAAAAATCTTTACATTAAAAATTTCTCAATTTTTTCTGCTTAAAATGAAATTTAAATGATGTTTCTATCTTAATTGGAACAGGAAATATTCATTTTTCGTTTTGGTTTGTTTTAAAAAGCTAGCTTTCAAGCAATAGTTGTGATGAAGAGGACTTTTTGAGGAAATGTGTTTTTCTTCATGATGGGTTTTTTCACCAATTCTCATATTTAAATTGTTATAAGTCAAGTACCGTTAAAGATAAATGTTTAAAACTTAGAACATGTCTTTTTCAATTGTTTTACTTTAATTTTGATTCAGAAAATTTGCAAAAAATATTTACTTTTCAAAATATTATTATTTTTTAAATGTTACGTCATTTTATTTTCAAATTTTTATTTTAAATATTTTTTTATTTGAATTAATATTTTTTAAACGCTGAATCTAAATTTAAACTTATATGTTTTTGTTTATTTAAATGCAAAAAAAAAAAAAAAAAAAAAAAAAAAAAAAAAAAAAAAAAAAAAAAAAAAAAAAATCTACAATAATATTTCAAGTTATAACGATTTTAAACTTCCCCACTTTTTTAATATAATTTATATTTTAAATTAAAGAAAAATATGAGAAATTTTATCATGTGATTATCTTTACAAATGGTATGGTTTACCATCACAAAAAATTAAGAAAATTTAACTCAATAAATAAAAATTATTTAAAAATGTGTCTCCCTTAAGCTACGAGGACGACGCCCAGCTCAGCATTTCCCACATATATTGGTAAGGCTGCAACTGCAGCACAAGATGTAATAGTCTTCATGAGCACACAGTCCTGCGTCGAAATATGATTCGCAAACAAACACAGTATAGGTAAACACATATATAATTTTAACTAATTTTTTCAATTAATTTTCAACTTGTTGAAGAAGAAATCGATTCTCTATGTCATAAACTTCCTCATTCCCATCCAAACTCAAATATTTGCTCCTTATCTATAGTAACAATTAAATTATTTTAACCTTTATTTATTTTTATTTTTATTTTTATTTTTTTTTTTTTTACTTCTCTTTTTCTGTTTGCAGTGAAATAATATATGAAAGAGATAGATGTATATACAACTGAAATAATAATATATTTTTAAAATAAAATCTTAATTTTCTAACAAATAATTCATTTAATCTAATCATAATATTTTTAATAATGCGAATATTTGACTAGATTTTCGTCATTATAAAAGAATATTTTGAGCTAAATAAAAAAAATAACTTTTTTTCATTTATGGTGAATTCTGCAACTTATTGAGAGCATAAACTTTAGTTATTGCCCTCGTTATCACTCTTGAAATAAGGAAATTTCATCCTTAAGGGACTAGCTATATATTTTCATAAGGATGTGATTTTCTTTGTATTACATCTATATAAAAAAGAAACTTTAACATAAAGATTATCGATCCATGCTTGTTAGAACATTATAAGGAATTTTTTTCTCGAGATATGATTATATAACCGTAATTTATCCAATAAGATTTTGGTAAATATATATATATATATATATATATATTTTTTTTTTAATTAGATAATGTCTACTTTTCAAATACAACCATTTTTAAAGGAAAGATATATAAATGATTGTAATAAATAAATAAATATATATATATAAATAAAATAAATAAATAGGATAAATTATCGATTGAATAACACATATTTATCTGTTTTGGTTTATAAACACACACACACACGCACCAATACCGTCCTACCCGCCCTCGTCAATAACTAAACTTTTTACCGACGTTTGGAATACCCACCGAAATTTTATTAGTATCATTTAAATATTATTATAGAATGTTAAGATATGCAAAATATACATATGAACACCAAAAAAATTTCATTCGAAGTAAATTTTTATTTTTTAGAACGAAAAGTTTGTGGGAGCACAGTACCATTATTTAGAGTAACTCGGGTGTTACTCGTTTTGAAATTTTACACACTCAACCCGAGTAACTTAATCTCGAACTAAGATGTCCTGGGTGGTTACTCTATTATTCAATGAATTGCCTGACAAAGTGTATAATGTTATTGATGCGTTTGAAGGACAATGACAATTTTTTGAAAGGATATTTTAAGCAATGGAGATGTCAGTGTTACGATTAGCGATGTTAATGCTTAATCTTTTGCTAATGTTCTTAAATGAAGCTATTTTAGTTAATGAATATTAATTGATGACTATTATTTACAAATAGTATATAGTATATTGTATATAGTATATTGTAAGTAATTTTGAATAATTGATTGCGGTTAGTTAAACATTGAAAAATTTCAGTTAATTATTGTCGCCAGTAAATTTAAATTTATTTGTTAAAAAATATTTAATTTTGTTTAAAATATTAAAATATATTTCATTAGCGATAACAGACTGGTTCTTTAGCTAAGTCTTTTGAATACAGCTGCTTGGTCAATTCGGTGCGTTAGTTCTAGAAAGATGTTTTTTACGCAACGTTAGAAGATGTTTCGTATTGGGGAGGGGGGGGGGGGCGTAAGCAGAGTATCTGCTTCCAGTGAAAAGTGTTATGAATGTCATACTCAATAATTTGCCATAGATAAATAAAATAGTACTTAATTGACGCTATTATTAATTAATGAATAGCAATTAATTGGTGAATATTTTTAATTGATAAATAGTAAATAATTGACAAATGTTTATTTGTGGTTAATTAACAACTGATTAATATTATTTAAATTATGTCGAACATAAATAAATTAAAATTATTTTTTAAACAAACTTTGAGGGAAATATTCAATTGCGTTTAAATTAGTAAATACATGTCATTAGCTGTAACAGAATGATTTTTTAGTCAAGTCTTTCGTTCACAGTTGCCTTTTTAGGTGCGTTCGTAATTATATAAATACGTAGCACGTATAGTCGTCGTTCAGTCCGTCCGTCCGTCTGTCCGCATGTAACAGAGCAAAAACTACCCAACCGAATTGTCTGAAATTTTAAATATATGGTTGTTGCAAAATTTTGTCGAGCCATTTCAAATTTTATGAAAATCGGATGTATAGTTTAATTACAGGGACAGTCAAATTTTTTTCTTTACACTACGGCCAATGGGAAAAATTATTGCAAGTGCATTTTCATGATGTTACAGCCTTCCGAATGGTCTGAAATTTTAAATATATAACTGTTGCAAAGTTTTGTCGAGCCATTTCAAATTTTATGAAAATCGGATGCATAGTTTAATTACAGGGACAGTCAAAAGTTTTTCTTTACATTACGGCCAATGGGAAAAATTATTGCAAGTGCATTTTAATGATGTTACAACCTTCCAAATGGTCTGAAATTTTAAATATATAACTGTTGCAAAATTTTGTCGAGTCATTTCAAGTTTTATGAAAATCGGATGCATATTTTAATTACAGGGACAGTCAAAAGTGTTCCGTTACATTACGGGGAATGGAAAAAAAATTATTGGAAGTGCATTTTAATGATGTTACAGACTATGCACCTTATGAAGTGCAAAAAATTATACATTCAGTACAACATGGGGTGCAAATAATTATAAAACTAGTTATAGTACGAACGCACCTCATTTGCCACGTTTGACGAGCAATTTCCAACTTGTTTAATTTGGTGAGTTAGCTGTGGAAAAGTCTTAAAGTGGCGTGAAAGAAATTTTCATACTTTGGGGAGAGGGGCAGGGGAGGGGGTCGTTGCTAGCTGATGTGTTGTTGTACTCGAAATTTTTGCTTTAACAGTATAATGTGACACCCCCCCCCCCCCTAAAAAAATAGTAGAGCACACTACAATTTTCTTATAGAAACCTGTGTCATATTTAAACAAAAATTACTTTATTTTCAACTTCACTTTCAACTTTATTTATTTATATCCAAGTCAAGCCTGGTGAAAATTTACTTTAATATGGCCAAGTTATGTGTAAAATCTGGGTTTAGAGTAGAGGGACACAACGCCGCATCCGGGATGGCACGGGCGGTGCCCCGCACCAGGCGCCGTCATTTATGTTAGACTTTTACGGCACTCATACCGTTATCATTATTATGTGCCCCCCCCCCCCCTTCTCTTTTTTCTCCCTTGCTAAATTCTGAAGGTGTTTACGTCATTATTTATTGAGAATAATGCAATCGAAACGTTTTATACTAAAAAGGAAATTTGAAGTCATTTGTATTTCAGAATTTCCTTTGTTTATATCACCCATTTATGTGTTATTAAGAGAAAATATTTATTATTACTTTTTTATTATTTTTTTTCTGATGTTGACAAGAAAATATCGTTGGTTTAATACTGATATTTTTAAAAGTTTATCATTGGCGTTTTACCAACATAATACGATCTCATATTGCATTTTTCAGATAAGAAATCACATTAAAAAGTTTTTTTTTCTATGAAATTAAAAGTGTATTTAAAAGGTTTTGTAATGTTATTTTCATTGGGAAAATCACCTTTTCTGTATATTCTGTATATATTCTAAAATGTGTTAAAGGAATTCACGCCCGAATAACGTATATCAAACTTAAAACAAAATATTTTTGTGGTAGTGATATAAAATCAACTGTCATTGATGCATATTTAAAGGAAGAAAAAATTCTGAAATTAGGTATATGTTCTGCAATAGAATATTTAGAACAAGAGAAACGTTAATGCATCTAACAAATTATACAGTACTTTAATGTTATTTATAAAAAAAAATCTATTATTTAATAATTTTAAAAACAAAACTGAATTTGAAACTCGGAGTAAGAACAAGAACAGATACACACAGGGTCCAACTTATGCAGGGGCATGCGGGGCAGTTGCCCCGTCCCCCCCTTTTTAGGGGGCCCCCCATGAGAGTAATCAGGATTTTCATTAAAAGGTGCTAAGTGATTAAAACTAGCCAAAAGTGACCAAAATTCATATATTTTCAGACATTTAGGAAGGGATTGCGGTCCCCCTTCTCTTCTCTGCTTCCAGTACCCCCTCCACTTATGCAAAAAGCAAACTAATCATTCGAAAACTAATGATTAAAATTTTATTATAAAAACTTAGTATTCTATTGTTTTCAAAAGAAATAATTTATTAACGTTTTCCACGTAACATGGCACCATTAATTATGACCAATTTATGGTATTTTCTTTTACACATCTTATAATGTACGTAGATAAGCGAAGTAAAACTTTGCAAAGAAATACTCGAGTCCACCAATCCATCATTCTTTCTACTATATTATCCTACTAGCATTTTTTCTTAAAAATGTGACAATTTTTTGTGATACTCTGTATACAGACGTGAGCAGACAAAACCGGGTAAAGAATTTATGCGTACTTACAGTATGTATGAAGTTTAGTACTAGCCACTTCCACATTATTCACAAAAACATTCTATAGATAGATAGAAGGGGGGGCCCCCAGAATGATGCTTGCCCCAGGGCTCCCCATAGCTGAGTCGGTCCCTGGATACACATATGTTCTGATGGCTGTGTATCTTTTATTCGTTTCAGCGAAATTTCAAGTGTTGCACATTTTTTTTTACTATCCCCCACTGGCCTAACCAGAAACTCTTTGTCAGATGTCAGCAGTATCAGCAGATGTCATAAAGGGGTGTGAAAAGATAGGGTACTAAAGAGTGTCTGTTATACATCTGTTAAAATGACGGTGAACAGCAAGTGATTGTTAAAAAGGTGTCTGGAATACAAACACTCGAATACTTTTTTTCTTTTATCTTTACAGAATATATTCTTTACCTTTCTTTTAAAGAAAAAAAAATAGGAGTCATAATTTTTTATTATTTTTCAAAATGCATGTAAATTTCACAAAGGTTAAAAATGATAATAATCATAATATACCTTATAAAGTTTTTTGTTTAATTCCTAATATTAACAATATTGCATATCTATGCATTTATAACGCTCAAATGCTCAGTCACAATCACGAAATAATTTTACAACACCAGTTATAAAAGTTGCAGATATTTTAATTCAGATTCCTTTAAAACTGAAGATTTTCTTTATTATTATTATTTACATATACAATAATAATATCTAAAAATGGCATTTTTTATATAAAATTAATTAAATATCTCTTAAATCAGTCGTGAAACGATCCATCAAAAGAATATGATAACCATCAATTAGCTGTATGATCAATAATATCTAATTTATAAACAGGAAAAAAATTGACCTGAATGGGAATACATGTATTAATATTGGAATTTTCAAAAGTGTGGTCAAAAACATTTTTTAAGATCACAGAAAATGAAAATTTTTAAGCATTTCCTAAAATATATAGTATTTTTAACAATTGATAAAAGTTTTTTTGATATCAGAGTGTCAAATCTTCCATTCAGTGAAAATTTAGCTTGGCAAAAACTTTTTTACAGGTATAAAATAAAGTTTGCGAAAGTATTACATTTGTTTAAGAAATTCCGAGGCAATGGTAATCAAAATATAAATATCTAATGACATTTTCAAAAACGCATGATGTGAAAACAAATTAATATTAATTTGTTACTGTCACACTTTTAAGAGGCTACTTCAATTACGCGGAAACATTCAGTCGCTAATGTTATTCCTAAGGGAGAATTATTTTTAATTATTATCTTGCTTGCATTTCAATATTCTTAAATGTTTTTTTTTTGCATTGGGTAGCTGAAGTCGATCTCAACAAATGCCCTTTTTTGCTTTTTTTTATTTTGTTTGCGAGTTTTTTTTTTTTTTTTTTTTTTTTTTTTTTTATGAGGATACCTTTACTTTCGAAACCGGTTCCGAAAGTCAAAGTATCCTAATAATAATAATAATAAAAAACTGAAAACAAAACGGGAAAATATTGAAATGCAAGTGAGATATTTAATAGAATTCTCCTATAAAAACAACATTAGCGAGTGGGTGTTTTCACTTGAGTGCAGTAGCCTCTTAACGATATCAATATAGGCAAAAAAATAAAATAAAATAAAATAAAATAAAAAAATAAAAATAACCAGTCATAATTGTCACAGGACTAGGACATAGGCAAACGGGGCACTGGTCTAAGGCTTCATAAACTTGGGGTATCTCAATTCTATAATTCTATACGCTTTAAGCTTACCAACTTAAGCTATTGAGCTGGATTTGAGTGATCAGGGGGCCAGATTAAAGTATGGTCTATAATCCTATAAGCTTGGAGTGAGAGAATCAAAAGACAAAATTTTTAAAAACTGCCTGTTTAGTTTCATTATTAACATAGTTTTATATTGTACAATACAAAGATAATAATTAACCAGTAATTTTCGTTGTTGAACGCATATGCCTAATGCATTTCAAAATGAACAAAAAAAAAAAAATGACATCGCGACTTACGATTTAATGATTGATCATGATAATCATATCTAAAAAATATCCAATGATACATGCATTTAAAAGTTATATTAGGGTGTTCTTGTGTTTTTTTTTCTTTTTATCTGCAATTGACAATGCACATCTTCCTGACACATGACAATTTTATATCTAAAGGTGAGCAAATTTTAGATAGCAAACATCGTTTCCGCTATAATTTATAAGCTTGAGTTAATACTTCACCGAAAATAACATTTTCCCCACTGCGCTATCTCCAATTTTTTTTTCAATTTTGAGAACATGTTTTTTATTTATAGAAAAATTGTAAATACTATTTAATTATTTGATATTTGAGTAAAAACTAACGCAAATTTCGTGCATTTATTAATAAAATTGACTTCACAAATATTCCACAAAATAGCAAATTTCAAGTTTAATAGAACCATTCAAAATACACATTTAAAAAATATTTCAGCTTTCTACATAACGTAAGCACGGAGGGCTTCAAATCATATTTGTGTCCCGGACATCAAAAAGTCATAGTCTGGCATTTACTGTTTACGCGCAATAGCGATAACGTAGAGAAAAAATCATCAAAGGGTAATATCCTGTTGCTATTAATAATTTTGACACCTGGATAAAAAGAAAACACTTGTGCGTAGCTTCTAGATTTATTTAGTTACTATAAAAACTACGCACTATAGAATCTGTATTAAAAAAATATAGATTTTTGTGCCTGTCATCATCTAGACAATAATTCTTTGGCCATATTTAAAAAACATTTGACATTGTATCACGCAATAGAAACAAATCATGTAAGATAAACTGTTATAAGAATCCATGCTTCTGTTTGGTCCTAGGACTCTGAATTTCTAAACCAGACTTTGAGCTTACATTCCATACATAAAAATTTCTTCTTCCTTCTCTTCATTCTACAATTTACAAGAATACTTTACACGTTTATTCAAATACACATGGTCATTCATATAAAAATTCTGTACGACTGCAAATTACTCATTACTTACAGGGCGATCTTCGGAATATAATATTTCTTATTGATAGACAGAAATTCTACTAGAATAAACAAAAACTATAATGAAACTAACAAAATATTAAATATGCATTAATAAAGCTTTCCTGAGTTTTTTTTTTTTTTTTTTGGGGGGGGGGGGAGGAGGGAGGAGAGAACTTCAAGAATTTTAATAATTTTTTGATATAATTTGCATTCATTTGATATAATGAGAAATATAAACACATTTTAAAGATTTGTCTATTTTTTTTTTTTCTGTATACGAAACAGAAAAATGACTGGAGAACAGGAATTTTACTTTTTCAGAATGTAATGTCACCTCCGATGAAAAAAAAATGTATATATGTATATATAAATAGTACAAAACATATCTCAATTTTAAGACTGAACCCCTTGCGGACGAGCGATCGGTATACGTTCCACGTAAGGTGCTCAGAATCAGTGATTATTCTCACCAGTAAATTTTGCCTTATTTAATCCGAGCCTTTTCCCTACTCAATAAGGCAAGATTTTCTGTTTCGAAAAACTGGTGATAAAAGATTAAAAATTCTGCAAAAGACACACATCCCGAAGGGGTTAAAGCACACGCTTTTATTTTATGTAAAATGACGTCATTCGCATCCGCTTAAGAATTCCACATTTACGATCCACTTTTAAACATCTACAGTAAAACATGCATAGGTCACTATCGCAAAATAATACACAAATGCAGCAAAAAGATGCCATCATTAAAGAAACTCCACAAAAAGAACGGCTATCTAATGATTCATAGACCTCCATTTGTTTGTAACATTAACATAGGTACTTAAAATTAAATATATTTTATAATAGCTCCATGTTTTAACAGAAATCATTCGTTTATATTTTTTCAAAATAGCACGTATTTAATTACATTTTCTTTAGGTTGTTATGAGAAAATGGCAACAAAAATATATAATTACTATTAGAACTATTTTTTCTTTACTTTATACAGAAGTGAAGTACTTCCGTGGCCAATATTAAGCAAATGGCTCTAAACACTACAAAAAAATTAATATTTCAAAAATAAATGGAGATACAGTTTTCAAACAAATTTCATTTAAAAGTACTTCTTTTCCCCAATACGACGGTTTGAAAATTGAAAATGTGCGATGCTGAGAAGTTTAAAAAATTGCTGTAGAGTATTTAATCGTACAATGATACATCTGATTTGTTCTACGGCTGGCTTATACAACGTAACGTTATTTTTTGGAGACGACACAAAATAAGCTGGGAGAAAGAAATAGCATACTGGGGGCTAAAATGGTGTAATAATTTATTAGTATGACTTTCAAAATAGAAAATACCGATAAGAATTTTTATAAAATTAAGAGTAGACACAGTAATTGTTTATCCTAGGAAGTAAAAATTTAACAGAGCAATCAAAAATAGAACGGCGCACTCGGAAAAGAGAACAGCACGCGCGAAAAATAATATTGTGTGCTTGAAAAATGGCATGGCACTGCATGACGCTAATTATACCTAAAACAATTTATAATTCCAATAATGAAATTACTTCATCTATTTTTTAATATATTAAATTAATATTTTCAGTTTCAAAATTGCGACAATATTGCAACGTATTTCATTTATTTATTTTGGTAATAAGAAGAAATACAAAGAAATGGAAACACAATAAAAATTCTTAATATATATTTTTAACAGTTATATTCTTTAAATGTGTTGAATTATGAAAAAAAAAATTGTCTTTTCCTAAGTATCTTTTAAGATTGACTATAGGCAGAAATGTGTAGTGGCTTTTGGCAAAATTTGTTATTCTATTTATAGATTATATGCAGGTCGAAAGGTTTTCTGTTTTTGAAATTGTTCAGATTTTTTGAATGAAATATGACCAAGGGAAATGTATGTATAGTATATTACTATACAGGTAGAAAATTACATATAAAGAATTGGGCTGCTCTTTCCGATTATGAAAGATTAACCCATTTATACATGAAACAATTTAAATTAGTATAGCATTTATTTACGGCTAGTATTCCATAGGGAAATTTAAACTTTATTAATAAATTAAAAAATGTATAAATAATAGGAATAAAACACAAATTTAACAGACAAGTATTCTAATTATTAGCTAAAACCATTGAAATGATCAGAAACAAAAAGGCTGCTATGAGTAGCGAAATCTTTATCAATTGCTTCTATTATTAACTTCTGGTACGGCGCTAATACAAAAATATTGCTTTTAATAATTTTGAAAACTTTACTTGAATGCTTTAAATTTTACTTGAATTTGATATATTTTATATAAAATGGTTTTGGGAGTTTTTAGTGGGCAATCTAAAAAGGTATTGATTGTAAGAAATCTATTAGATTTTTTTTTTTTTTTTTTTTTTTTTTTTTTTTTTTTTTTTTTTTTTAAGAAAAAAAAAAAAAAAGAAAGATTTTACCAATGCTCTGTAAGCCGCGATGTCCGAGTTAGATCCCCTCTTAAAAATAAAACAAGTAAGAAAAATCATGCGTTAAGCATAGATTATGAAACACTTTCCAACACTTCCTGAATGCTTTAAAAAAACTTCGTTATTTAGGGAAATAAGGTATATAAGAGAACTAAGTAAACATTTTAGAAAACGCATAAAACATTTCAAAAACTGATTTCAGCAGTTACCCTCCGTAGCAAATACGTATTCCAATTTTTTTGAACAGCTCTGTATTTTACCCGTAGGTTGATATATATGCTATATAACGGGGAAATTTAGTTTAGTAAGAAAACGAATAACAGGTTGAAATTTCTCTTTCAGTAATTTATACTAACAGATAGAAACATACTTGTATACTTTTGAACAACCCTGTAGTTAACCTAGTACCTTTATTACACGCCACTATTTGGCTAAAGTTTAATTCAAAGTAAAACACTCTTAAAACTACTGGAATCACATTTCCAGAAATTATCATTTATAGACGGCCATGTATTCAATTCATTGCGTGTCCCTGTATATAATTTTATCTATGTTCTACAAACATTTCTTAGTAAACAAAATGCAGTTCATTGTAAAAATGCATAACTCATTTAAAAACTACCTTTTAAGCAATTTGCAATCATACCCAGTAACCATTACGAATTCTTTTGTGTAGCCCTGTATATGAATTACAGCATTTATACACACGATATACAATGCATAAATATAGTGAAACATAAAATCGCATACATAATTAAAAATGCATTACTTCGGATACAATATAGTATCTGAAATCTTTTGTGTGTCCCTGTAAATCCTATGCACTTCGTATTATACATGAAATAAGTTATAGTAAACCTCAGCGACGTATATCAATTTCATTATACATGAAATAATTTAACATAATTAAAATACGCCGGAAACAATTCCCTCCACTCGTATATCATTATGTGACGGAATTCTTTTGTGTGACCCTGTAAATGAATAATATTTATTCTTTATACCACATATTCTACGGAATGCATATTTTAGTGGACTTTGATAAATGCATGTCAATTTTATTATGTTTGAAAGCATGTAACATCATTAAAAATCATTTTTAACGATTTTTTCCCAGGGGCGTAATGTAACGGAAAACTTTAGACTGTCCCTGTAAATGAACTAAACGTGCTACAAACTTCATTTGAAATAGGGTTCGTTATATGGTAGGAGTCACTAACATCCAAAAATTTCAAAACGATCCGAGTATAATCACGGGAGTTAGAGCGCTTACAGACGGGCAGACGGACAGACAAAACGAATGCATAAACACTTTTCAACTTTGTTGGAAAGTGTTAAAAAATGATTAATTTTCTTTTAAGTGAGTTTTTGTATGTAATGAAATTGTACGATAGATGTTTATATACATGTAAATTAGTCTACAAAACTGGATTTACCTTCCACTTCTTACAATATCGGTCATATCTGTGAGGCATCTTTCTAGATTTTGTGGGGTTTTTTTCCATATTATTTCATGTCATTATTAAATATTCGAAAATCATTAGAAAAGGGTATGTATCAATGAGACTACCATAATTTTTTTCTGATATGAAAGGCGACTATACAACCAGTGTGCAAAAATCAGAAAAGGTGTCTTTCATTCAAGTCGCTTGTTCATTTCACCTAAAATCCGTTTTTCTCTTCTCCGGATTCTTAGATTCATGGTATTTAGATTGGGAACAAGAAGTCGTCTTTCGTGAAAGTTTATTATCAATTAAAATTAAAATGTTTTCTATAATAACATTTTTTTTCTCGGATTCTATAATTAAAAAATGAAATACATATTCCAGTAAGACATTAAATTGTTACATTGTTTTTTCAATTGAAGAGCTCAGATGATAAAAGTGGTAGGTGACACAATCATCATTTTGAGAAAATGAGTTGTAAAGTTCCAAACATCTATTTTTATTTATTGTCAAATGCCTCCTTTATCAATTAAAATCTTCAGTAAATATTGGTTTTTTTTATTTTAAATAGTAATTTAACAGATGATAGAGGACTATTTATTAAGAGGTTGCTTCAGTAAAGCGAAAAGACCCGTTTGCTAATGCTAATCCTATGGAAGACATTTATAAAGATATCTCGGTTGCATTTCAGTATTTTTAAATGATATTTTTTGCATTGGACAGCTGAGATCGATCTATACAAAGACCGTTTTTTACTTTTACGATTTTGTTTACACGTATTTTTAATGAGTATACTTCCATTTTCGGAACCGGTTTCGAAAGTGAAAGAATAATCATTAAAAAAATCTGCAAGCAAAATAGAAAAAAGTAAAAAACGGTCTTTGTACAGATGGATCTCAGCTATCCAATGCCAAAAATATAATTTAAAAAATATTGAAATGCAACCGAAATATCTATATAAATTTCTTCCACAGGATTAGCATTAGCGAACGGATCTTTTCGTGTGACTGGAGTAGCTCCCTTTTCCTTTTCTTTTTTTCTTTTTCACGTACCACCTTTATCATCTGAGCTCTCCAACTGATTTGTGTACCATAAAAGGGTGTTATTATTAAAGTACATGAAATTTATAGTCAATAATTACGAAAAGGTTCGTATATACACATACACATATTTTTATGTACGTTAATGTGTATGCATTATTTTAAGTTAAAAGAATTCAGTTTATGACATTTTTCGCGTCAGAAGCCATTTTCTTTTAGACTAAGACGAAGGAAATGCATTAGTAATGTATATTATTAAAATATTAAAATTGATTGAAATAGATTCACAATAGTGCATTCCCCGTGTTATTTATAAAAATAAAATTATGATAGAAATGTATATAATAAAAAGAAGAATCAGAATTTTGAATTTTTGCTTATTTATGTATTTCTAACATTTATATAACATATTTTACTTGGACACTTAATTTATTAGCATAGTCTTTTTAATCAACATCAACATCTCCCTTTTTTCTTTTTTTACGCATTCTAACTCGTTTGAAATAAAATATGAGTACGATGTTTAAAATTATAATATCATAATGTACACTGAAAAAAAAGGGAAAAAACATTTAAAGGAATAAAATTGAGAGAAAGTTTATAATTCTATCTTGTTTTTCTTTATATACATTATGTAGTAGACAGCACTTCGCATTTTTAAACTATCTTTTCTCAATACTTGCTTCCTGTTTTTTTTTTATCTTTCTTTGCTAATTATAGCGGGAGTGAGTAGTAATTTCCCACAGATGTGAAAAGTCATGTCAAATAGTATGGTATTTGAAAAGGCATTCCTTATCGCTTTCTTGTTTAGCCAGTTTTTTGTAGGATATCAGCAGAAAAGGGATAATCCTCGACGATCTTCTGTAATATGCGGTCGAATTCAAAGCGGCACGACGCGACGCTTCGCGAACATTATTCTAGAGAAAGAAGAACAATTATTTTTATTATTCTCGGGAAATTTGTATGGAAACTTTATAAAAACTATCACATTTATATCCTTTCGCTTTCATACTTCTACTTATCACCATATGTCATTCGGTTGAAATTTGTTTTAGTAACATTTTGCACTTTTACTATGCTGAAATGTGCAGCAAGATACATTTGAAAAAATATATTATACATGTATTTCCGTAAAAAAGTGAAGTGTAATCTAAAAATTAGGTGCGAAAATGCAAAAGCAAATTAGTTTTTTTTTATAATCAATAATATATTTTTATTTGTTCTTAAATCACTCACATTCATTATATGTTTATATAAGTATTGTGCTACAGTAAAGAGATAATTTGTATACGTTCATATATAAATACTTCAAATATCCAAATTTAGTTTCGCAATAACTGTTTTATTAAACAATAAATATGATTCTGGTTGCAAAATTATTGTTGCATTTTAAAAAAAAAAAAAAATTCTTTAAATATAAAAGAGAGGTTTAAAATGCAAATAAATAATGTTTTGTTAGAGAGACAGTGTGTGTTTGTGTGTGTGTGTGTGTGGGGGGGGCATTAGGAAAAAAACCAAGAGGGAAGAAGTACAGGGGAAAATCGATAAATAATACAGTAAAAACTATGACATTGACTAGCGTTTTCCTTTGTTCTATAAAAGAAAAAAGCCTTTCCGGAAAATTATGTAAAATATTAGTTTTTTAAACTGAATGTCCGGCCACGACAGCCAAGAAAAGTCGCCATGATACAACAATCCCTTATGATCCCATTAGTAATACATTTATCAAAAAAGGAAAAACGTTATTCGATTCCAAATCACTTCAATAGTTATGCTTTAATATTACCTGCTTTTACGTTTAATTATGAATTGATTCCGAGAATATGTTAAAAATTTCGTGTTGTTAAATAGAGGGAATATATTTGTTTTTGAGAACTATTAGTTTGTTAGAACCTTAAAAATGCCCTAAATTTCAAGTTAAAGCATTCTGTATATATTGTACTAACCAGTTCCTTTTTCAATCACTTTAAAAGAAAGAAGTATATCTCAGCAATAGAAGAAATGCGTCATTGATTGCTATATTATGGTTGTAAAACTACTCCGAAAGTATAAAGAAAACAGAAAAAAAGGAAATATAGAATGTAGCACAACTGCTTAAAATAAAAATCAAACTTAAAGAAACAGCTTAAAATATTTAAGAAAAGAGAAGAGCTTCTGATTCCTAATATTAAAGGAATTAAGATAAGAATAATTTCAATATAATAAATAGACCAGAATTTTAATAGGTTATTTTATATATACGGTAAAACATGTGAAAGCTTAGGTGGGCTGAGCCCCCCCCCCTCCTAGCTTCCTCTAGAGCCCCCCCCCCCTAATCATTTCACTATTTATTTATTTTTTATTTATTTATTTTTATTTTTTATGTATATTTTAACTAATGTAAAAAAAAAAAAAAAAAAAAAAAAAAAAATCTATATTTGCAAGAAAAACATTTTAGATGTTTCAACTTTCAACTGCCTTGAATCCTTCAATGCAACGAAATATGAAAAAAAAAAAAAAAAAAAAAAAGAAAGAAAGAAAAAGAAAAAAACCCTTCTATTCAGAAGCATATCAGTTGTGTTATATTATCTTGTGGTACAATTCTCGAATTGCAAGATAATTAGGAACATTTTTTCCTCCTGAAGTCCAGATGCATAAACCGGTCCCCACATGTGTTAGTACACCTGATTCCCTCAGTGCGAACGGAAATAAGCATATATTTTTCAAACTGATCAGAATTAGTAGAGCAATAAGCAAACCGTCTTCAAACTATTCACTGAAACACGTTTTTTTTTTTTTTTTTTTTTTTTTTTAATGGTTGCCTGTTGACAACATGTGTATTACTAAAGAAAAACATTGTCAATTTATACAAGTGGGAGAAAAAAAATAATTGAACGCCGTTTCTAGCTATGGGTGTCGGCAGGAGCATAGTATTAGAAAAGCGTGGGAAAGACACATTCCTTTTATGCTTTTGATCCCTTTTATCGAATTTTTTCTTTACATTTGATGATTGACAAAAACAATTTTTCTTTTATCTTATAATTAAACATTATACGCAAAAGTATTATGTTAAGTTTAAAGTTATGTGTATTATAAGGTTTATACAAAAATCTCTTCGTGTAAACAGTGGCTATTGTATTTAAATCTGTTTTCATGTTTAAATCAGTTACTTTCTGACACATTTGTGGGGAAAAAAGGGAAAAAAGAATGATAAAGGCATAAAATGTACAGATATAGTTATTCAAGCTCAACAAATTTTACGTTTTAGATGCTGTTTTCAAATCTAAACAAGCTACGTTGTGACATATTTGCAAAAAGTAATTTTTTAGTGATTAAATTTTAATCCAGCGAATTTCAGGAAACGAAAAACACGTAAAACGTATGCTATAGCTTTCTCACCCCCAACCCCCTGCCTTCTGATAAAAGTATTGAAAAATAAAGAAATTGGAATTATAATAGATTTTTTTATTATTATTATTATAAAATCCAGGTATGTGTTGAAAATATATAATTAATATATATATATTTATAACGATTCATATTTTAAAGGATATAATAATATGCGGAATTTAAAATTCAGTTCTCGCAAAATCTTAATTTTTATTCCGAATGAATGTACACACATTTTTGTAACGATTTTGGAAAAAGAAATATATAAACAAAGATAATAATTTTATTTTCGAATGTGTTTTTCTAATAGCCCTTTTCTTGAACTATCATATTACAACTTTTATCTAATGTAAAGGTTGATTTTGTTCCATTCCTCAACAATCTTCCAGAGTCCATCTAATGTTTTAGAATGCTGCTTATAAAGAGCTTGTTATAAAAGCCCAAAAATGGGATAGTCTTAGTTTCGATTTCATTTCTCATTTCTTTTTCTTTCTATAAGTATAGCAGTAGATTTATAGGTATGGCTGCTGGCTGGTAGCCAGAGCCGGATTAAGCATTTCTGAGGCCCGGGGCTAATGAAAAGTTTGGTCCCCCTCACCCTGCTACTGGAAATTTAGCCCCCGCACACACTCACATGCAACTTTTTAAATCTTAAAATACCAATTTTAAAAGTTGAATACGTAAATTTTATATATATATATTTTATATTATATATTAATATTTTATATATATATATTAACAAAAACTTTTTTTGTTATCTTTAGTAGTGCTCTTAATTATTTTATTTAAACGTATTTATTACACATATAATTCAAAGATACTTTATAAACATATTCTAGATTTTCTTTAATTAAAATTAAGCTAATTAAAAAAAAAACTTAACGAAACATGGTAGGTCTATGATTTTTACAACCTTTCGACCACATAGATTTAGAAATACTGTAATTTGGGGAAGATTTTTAAGAGAAATTTCTCGATCTCTGAGATGACTAAAGTTGCATTTCTCTATTTTTAACCTTCAAATACACGCGCGGCATACTGCTTATGCCAGAGAAAACTGTACTTTAACACCGATACATTCAAATAAAAATCGCCATATTATTTAATTGCTGACATTTGTTACAAATTCTGCGATTATACAATTTGAAGGTTACTTTTCGAAAAATAGTGGTGACAAATGTAAATACCGTACGTATTCTGGATATGTCATATCTTGCGCGTGTATTCTAGGGTTAAAAAGGGCTGGGTACATTTAGCACATTTTAGAAAGGTCAGGGTAGTCACTGATGTCCAAAAATTAAGGGGTAATGCCCGGACGCTTTCGGCAGTACACGATTTCTCGAATATATGTGAAAATCTTGACGAAATGTCATCCAAATTCAAGGGTGTAAAGAACATGTTTGACTTCACATTTTTCAGTGAAGATGTAGACGAGGAGACAATTAGGGGCAAAACAATAAATTTAATAATAAAATAATGCTTGTGATCATCCATGTGACATAAAATGCTCACAATGGTCTGTCACTGTAGCAAATGACTATGTTGGTCCTGTCTAACGTTTGTGGGCATATCTGGAAGCATAATACGCATAGGCGCGAAGATTTTAACATTTCTGTGAAAAATTTAAATGTTTTTTGTTTATAGCATGTAGATTTCAACCAAATCTAACAGAACATAACGAAAATATGAAAAAGAACAGTAGAAAAAATATACTGCGATTAAATCATGAATATATTGAATATTTCATGAGATATGTGCATTTGTATGAAATAATTTTTAATTATGCATGCGTGAAAGATTCCAAAATTTTTATTTCCTAATTTGGTAGTCAGCTATTAGGGCAACTTATATAAAAAGTCCAGTCAAATATTGCGAAAACTCAGAAAGATACAGTGAACTGATTGACAAATTGTGGAAAATCCTTTATAATAAAGCTACTTTTAGGAAGCAACTCACTCTATCGCCCCTATCTTTCTGAATTTGTGCAATTTTTGACCGGACTATTTATATAAGTTGTCCCAAATAGCTGACTACCAAATTATGAAAATTTTTGGAATCTTTCACGCATGCGAAGTTAAAAATATTTTACACAAATGCCAAAGCCTCATCAAATATTCGATATATTAATATTTTAATTCCAGTATACTATTTCTGCTGTTCTTTGTGAAGTTTTTGAAACGTGGTGTTAAATTTGGTTGAAAACACTGTGTTCTATAAGCAAAAAGATTTTACATTTTTCTGAGAAACGTTAAAACCACGAATATGCGTGCTATGTTTATACAAATGCACACAAACGTTTCACAGGACCCACATAGTCATTTGCTACAGTGACATACCCTTTTGAGCATTTTCTGTCACATGGGTGATCGCAACCATTATTTATTATCAGAGCTTAATTTCTAACAAAAAAAGTACCGGAGCCCTAATATTTTGCTGTACCGGTACAACAACCGTACCGTTCCCTCCCCCCCCCCCCTGTCACTCCAATCTGCATATTTATATTTCGTACATTATGCGCAAAAATTAAAGCATTTTTTTCTTCTTTTAGCAAAATAAAAATTTCAAGTATATCTATCAGCATATATTTAGCTATCAACTGTTCCACTTTTTAGTTATCACTCCTTCTGAATAGAAATCTTTGCCTAATTTTAATGTTAATTAATTGCAGAATTCTGCGATTAAATATGGCAAGGAATATGATTCAGAAATAGTGTTAACTCAAAAAAAGATAGATCGCAGCTATGCATTTTTAAGAAAAAATGAAGGAAATTTACAGAAATTAATATTTATATGCTGAAGAATGGAGCAATGTTTTACAATTTCCTATAAAAGGTGCATATCTTAAACTATAATCGATTTCAATCTTTTGTGGTGAGTCCCTGAAAATCAGATTAAATTAAACATTTGACACCGTTATCGGAAAGAATCGACGCTTTTATAGAAAAAAAAGGAAACACTGCTCGATTGCTTTCTATCAGAATAACAATACATGGCAATTATATCTACTTACAAATGAAAGTGACTTCGTAAATGCGCAGAGCAGAGCCTTAGCATGGGTACCGTTCATGATAAAAAATAAATAGAAAAATCACTAACGTGATTTTTATAGTCGCACGCAATAGAAGACAATAAACGTCCAACAAACAAAAACCCAAGCTGATGCTCGTTGGCTAAAATAGAAAATATTCTTTTCATGTTATATCTAAATAAAATTTAAAAAAAAACAGCCAATAAGAAAAAATTCCTACTGTCACTAAAAGGGATCGAACTGAAAGCAAATTCAGTCTCTTGAGTGGCGCCGTATCAACACATCCCCGACATAAATTTGAAATAGAAAAACACGATTTCTGTTTCCCCTTCATTCTGATCAAAACAGCATTAAAATGATTTGAAATAGAATATAATATGTAATTTTATAGGACGAAAAGGTTTTTTTTTTTTTTTTTTCTATACATGAATAAATAAGAATTTAAATGTAGTACAGATTGAGCTCGAGTCAGTCCAAGACCAAAAACTGATATAAAAATCGAGTCCGTTTTATCTCCATCTCCTGCGTGTGCGACACATTACGTTACATATAAGTGTTTTGGCAAAAATAATGCAAAAGCTTCGAAATAGGAAAGGGTAATTTAGGCTTAGGTTTTTCGGGAGCGCTTTTCATGGGGCTCCGGAGCCCTGTATTTATGAGCTCCGGTGAATTCCGACCAATATTTAAACATTTACTAAAAACAGAGAAGTACCGGAGCCGGGCTCCCGTGGGCTCCGGCGCAAATTAAGCCCTGTTTATTATTAAATTTATTGCTGTCCTCCTAATTGTTCCCGCGACTAAATCTTCACTGAAAAAGATAGTCAAACATGTTCTTTACATCCTCAAAGTTCAAACATAATTCATCAAGATTTTCAGTAGATATTCAACAAACCGTGTACAATCGAAATCATCCATTCACTGCCCCTGAATTTTTTGAACTTCAGCATATATGTATGTATGTATATGTGGTAACAACATTTTCAATTAATGTATGGAGACAAACTGAATGAGCTGATTAGCACATAGAAAGTTTAACAACCTTTATATATGAACCTGGGTCGAAATCCAATTTTCACTGAGGAATACAAGGTGTTTATACCTGTGATCCAAATTTCAGATATTTGTCATAACACTAATTGAAATATTTCAATTGAAATTTTGAACATCTTATCCTTCTTTGGGTGAAATATAATAATATCACTTGAAGTATTGGAAGCAGCCCAAGTCCCATCAGCATACAATCAGCTTTGAACTAGGCACTTAATATTTTGGATTGTAGTTGACATTAGACGTGGTGTTAACTTACATCACAATTCTTCAATTGCAATTCGCAATGCCCCCCCAAGCATATCATGAAGTTTAAAATCTTTAATTTTTTTCTCTTTTAATTGTCATTTTGTTGCAACAATATTTGAATAAACATCTAAATTATTCACCCCCCTCCCCCTCAGAAAAAAAATCCCATTTTTCCTTCCTCCACCGCTCCAGTACATAGTTTAAAATCACATGTTTTCCCTATTTATAAAGTTTCTGTATTAATAATTAAAAGAGCATCAAAATTACTCTCTGTCACCTGACTCAAAAAAATTCCGCTCCCCCCCCCCCCCCCCCCCCCCTAGCACATAAACTTTAAAACTCCTTTTTTTTATTTATAAATAAATAATCATCGAATTCTACCCTTAAATTTCCATTCCCTTTCCTTATAATAATATTTCCAAACATTTTTCAATTGAAAAATATACTTATGCGTGAATATTCAGAAAGACGAGAAACTTTAAATTAATTAAATTATTACACGTGAAAAGCATTTTATGGAGAAAATTACATGATATTTAAAAAAAGCCCAAATTTTCCAAGCACTTTCAATTGGTTGGTTGTGTTTATGACGGACAATTATCAACACGAAGAATATAGGCTCTAGGGGGGGGGGAGGTGACCTCCATGGGGGGTCTTTCTAAGGGGACCTAAAACATATTTACGCTTGGAAAACCGCGAAAACTCCGAACGATTAGACCGACGGGCGAAAGTGGGTTCGAACCCAGCACCCCCCGTCTTCCAGTTTCGAGAGCAGAACCTCTCGGCCACTGGTGGGGCACACTTTCAATTGGGAAATCGAAAATATATTTACACGTGAATATTAAAAGGAAAAGAAAACTTTAAAATAATTAAATTTTTGCGTGCGAAAAATTATATCATATTTATATATTTAAAACGATTTCCTTATAAAGTCCAAAAGAAAAAAAAAATTCTATCCGGGGCCTAAAAAGACCGGGTTGGTTGTATTTATGTCGACCAATTATCTGCACGTGGGATATAGACCCTAAGGGGGGAGTGCCTTCCGTGGAGGTCTTTCTAAGGGAACCTAACCCGTATTAACGCTTGGAGAACCAAGGTTCGAAGAAAACCACGAAAACTCCGAACGATTAGGCCGACGGGCGCGATTGGCGATCGAACCCAGCACCTCCCGTCTACCAGCTTCGAGAGCAGAACCTCTCGGCCACTGGTGGGGCCTAAAAAGACCGGGAGGCAACAACATTTTTCTCTAAATAATTTTAAACAAACTGATTTTCAAATGTCTGATAGATCCTACTTAATCTAACACGAAAACAACCGTCAGCTATTGCGTTAGCGGTGGATGCGGTCTTGGAAACCGAAAAATTTCCTAGCCAAAGAGAACTTAAGAGCAACGGGATTGCAGCAGACCACTACTGGTTGTGATAATATCATCGAATTTTTCGTAATCAAAATATCTTTTTAAAATACAACAAATTAGCATGTTTTTAGAGACTGCGGGGTCTGCTGCACGTGGGATTGAGAACGTAGCTCGAATGGGTCAGAACCCTCTAGTTTTGTTAGAAAATGTAACTGAGATAAACTTTTACTACGAAAAAATATTTTTCCTCATTTAAACAAAAATAATAAAAATAAATGAAAACTTCTTCGAACTTTTCAGAAAATTTACTCTTTTAAGTTCAACCAAGACAATCAACTAAATGTTCTAAATGTGTATACTAAAAGTTTTCAGTTTGGCTGAAATAAGTCAATTTTTGTACAAAACATGATAAATTTTAATAAATAAATTATTCGTAATCAAACTTCTGCAATCAAGTAAACTTTTCAAATGAGAACAAATTAGAATATTTTTGGCGGTGTCTGCACGAAATTGGCGAGCGTAGCTCGTAGTGGGCAGAACAGTCTAATTTTGTTAGAAAATGTTAACTGTGAGATAAATTTTTATTACGAAAAAAACAATTTTTCCTGATTAAAAAAAAATTCAATTCAAAATTTTTAGAAAATTTACTTTTCTAGTTCAATCCGTATCTTCAGAATGAATTAAAAGTTCTAAATATGAGTGCTAAAATTTTTCATTTTTAATGAAATAAGTCAATTTTGTGCAAAGTATGATAAATCTTATTAAGGCTGTTCTCAAATTTAAAGGAACTATTTTCTGACACATTTCTGAATTCATTTTCTTTCGGAAACGCACAAAATTGGCAGGTATTCTTATTCAGAAACTATGTCATCGAATGGCGTTTCCCCATTTTTTGATAAAGGCAGGTCTTTCAGAAAATACTGTCAAAGTAAATGTTTCGAGCGAAATTTCCGGATGCGGCAGCACGAGAAAGGGGTAAAATATTTGTCACATGACAAGAATCGCTTATTACTTTATAACTTTGTACTTTATACTTTGTAATTAATTTATAAAAAATGGAAACCGTTATTCGATTCCAAATCGCTTCAATAGTCAGACCTGTCAATTTTACGCCAGTTTAAAATTTGTTTGAAAATGCCTCAGTAAGTTTTGCGTTGTTGAGCTAGCAATTTGAAAACCACCTTAAATAAATTAATGTGAGCATCTTAAACAATTTAACCCATACGTATTGAGTTTTAGTAAATGGTACAAAAGGAAAAATCCATGAATATGGAAATTTTAATAAAATAAGGATGTGTGTATTTAAATAATGTCTGTCTATTTAAATAATGAAATCTGTACTAATAAAAGAAAGTTTCGCTCTGTGTGCGTGTGTGTCTGTTCGCGATGGCTAGCGAAATCTATCGCATGTATAAGTCTGACAATTTAGGTGAGGATAGCCCAAGAAAGGTCCTGATGCACCTGAGGCACAGATTTTTAATTTTTTAAGGGCCGGGGCCCCTTTAAGTTTTTATGCCCTAAATTGTTAATAACGTGCCCCATTTTATCTGATCTTCTTCGTTTTTGGGGCTAAATCTCCATTTAGTTATTCCCCCATTTCTATATTCCAGTTAAGGTCCTCGACGACTGGGACACGGTACAGGGCCCCTTCAGGTTTTTGTCCCCTAAATTGTTAATACATTACTTCCTTTTAATCCGATCTTCATTTTCCACTTAGTTATTCTCACGTTTCTACATTCCAGTTAAGACCTGGGGCCCTCTATGCTCCCGTACGGCCCCTTGAACTTCTTGTGTGTCATGCATTCCCCTCCCCCCTCTTAATTTTTTCACCTTCTCAGTGCATTGTTTTAAAGTTGAATATTTGACTCTTCTTCCTGGACTAACACTCTCATAATTTTAACACCCTAGGGCCATGTTTTAAGTGTTATACCCCCCCCCCCCCATTTTTGTGCATTTCTTTAAAATATTATTATAAGGATTAATTCATACCCTATGCTTAATTTTGACTAATTGAAGATCTAAAACGCTAAGTACTAAAACATTTTAACATGATTTCATGTTAGGGCCCTGCTCTCAACTATCAGTTGGCTCCTTTTGGGGCCCCTATTACAGGTCCCTTAAAAATAGTCCGATTCACTAGCTTTATTTTCTAACAACTTCTTAGCTCCTTCAGCTACCACAAGAAGACAAAAAAAATTCGCTGACTTCAGCTACCACCGATTTTTAATATTAATCGTCTATTTGGGGCCTTTGGTGCAGCTTCTTTAAAAAGGATCTGAATTGCTTGCAATTTTATTTAACATAGTTCTAGCATCCTCTGATTATTTTAAAAACTACTGAAAAGTATCTTTATACATGCCAGTTAAGTCCCTGGCCCCTTGAAGTTTTTGCACCCTAAATTGTTAATAAACTACCCCTTCTTAATCCGATATTCATTTTTGGAACCTTTTTTTTCATTTAGTTATTGTCCCGTTTCTAGTTTCCAGTTAAAATCCCAGGGCATCCTAGGGTCTCGTAGGGCCCGATTCGGGGCCCTTTGAACATTTTGTGCGGTATGCTTTTTTTACCCTAATTTTCTGGCATTCTCAATGCAAAATTTTAGAGTTGAGTCTCGGACTCCTCTCCCCGGACAAAACACTCTCATATTTTTATTGGGACCCTAGGCCCTGTTTTAAGCATCCCCCTATTTTTTTCCGCATATCTTTAAAATTTTATTCCAATGACTAATCCATACCCTATGCTTAATTTCGACTAATTGGAGATCTAAAGTACTAAGAACAATTTCTAAATATTACATTTCCTGAAATCTTCTTATAATATTGAAATAAAAGTTTATGAAAAAGCACACCCTTTGAAAAAAACACACACTTCTTTGTCTCTTTTAACAGTGACTTTATGCAGGAGAAGAAAAGATGTAAAAACAAATCGTTATGGTCGCTTACACAAAATATTGTTGAAAGATACTGGTCAGTGTCATTCCGAAGATTGGAAGTGTAGATTTCAGGCAGTGGGATTGTCGAGTCTGTGCTCGTTAGTAATTTCTTGGAAAACTTAATGCTGAGTACATGTGTTTTTGAGGCTGAAGAGGGAGATGAATAAAGATGTTTTTCTGCTTTTGTCTCGGGGAAAGAGGCAAAGAGGGTAAAAATACTAAACGGATGCCTTAGCAACAGTTATTATCGGTCTCACGAAGCTTTAAAATTGCAAAAGTAAAAGGTAATGGATGTTGACCCTTGAAACACGGCTTTTTCTCGGCATTTCAGAATACTTTTATCATTTCAGAATTTCTATTTTTTTTTTTTTTAAGAAATTAAGTAATTTTTAAAATGAAATTTTTATACAACTTAAACCACTGGTAAAGGACCCCTCGCGAGTTGGGGCCAGGGGCTGCAGCCCCCGTAACCCCCCCCCCCCCTTAATCCGGCTCTGCTGGTAGCTTTATACTTTTGGAATTTAACTCAGTGAACAGTGTTTGGGTAAAGTGATGGAATGTCTTCTTTGAATGCAGCTGTTAAAACATATTTCTGATAGTAATCCGAGTAAATTTTGATTTTTTTTTTCTTTTTTCCTTATTTTAAGTTTTCTGTTATAAGAGAATCTAGCAGTAACCATAAAACCTACAGCAAAACTTTCTTTGTTTTCACTGAACCAACATTTTAGGTCTTTTTCTATTGCAGTCAGGTAAACATATCCAAGCCTCATCAATTGTAACTGCATATTTCCATTTTTCTGCTGCCAAATAAATTTCATGGAAAAATCTCTACATAATTTTATGCTGATAAACATGATTTCGCATTAGGTGATGAACATTTTTTTTTTCTTATTAGCTCTAAATCAGATTTTATAATTTTGTTTACATTTCCTATAGAGATGTTTAAAGATTTTGTGATAGTATTTCGGCAAAGGCGTGGAGATTGGATTTTATTTTAAAACATGAGATACGACTTTAAATATAATAAGCTGTGATAAGCAAGTACCTTTGTTGGGTATGCATTTTGTACCTTTTTTCCAGCCAAACGTAAACTTTGACATTTCTCTTTTTTTATAATTATTTATGTCACCTATTTTTACGTATAAAAAAAAATCATGATTTTTTTGAAAAAAAAATAAAAAAAATCGGATTTTGATAAAATCAGATTTTTTTTATTTAAATCGGATTTTTATGATTTTTTTTTCCCAGCGCTCAAATACTGAATAGCTACCAAGAGTTTTAGGTTTCCAAACCAATTTAACCTCTAATTGCTAATATATTCTGTGATTTTACACTTTAATTAATAAAATTATTATTAATTAGTAATTACATAAATTATAAAAACTGCAAATTAGTAGTTTCATTAATTAGTAGCATACAATAATGTTATATACATTAACATTTTGTAATAATTATGTAAAACTGTATTAAGTACTAACTAGTGATATTTACATTTATTAAAATTATTAATAACTGTATTTACTATTAAATTGTTTAACACTAAAATTAATGATTCTTAAACAAAAAATTAACTCTGTAATTAGGAACATAATATACATTTTTATGCTTTAATTACTAAAATGATCTTTAATAATTTAGTATTCATTCTAGAAAGAAAAAGGGGCAGGATGCTAGTCCCAAAAAAGGGCGCTATTTCATGAGGAAATATATTAGTCATCTGTTTAGTAATCTTATAAGGGGAAAAAAGTATATAGTTTCTTAGTATAATAAAGTGTCATTAATTAATTGTGTCGTTAATAAAGTGTCATTAATTTTAATAATTTTTGAATTACAAATTGAAAAATACAATTAAATAACAAGTTTTAATTTTTTTAAAAGAAATAAAGTTCTATCCTTTTTGCAAAGTCTTGGGCACATGGATTTAGAAATACTGTGGAATGGGGAAGTTTTTTACAAGAAATCTCTGGCTACCACTACTGGTGAATTTCACTATTTTTTAAAAGGGCGGGGCGCATTCTGCCAATTTCATAAAGGACAGGTTGTGGCACCCTAAAAAAATTACCTAGAGAAAAGAGTAAATAATTACAGAATTAATAAAAACTGCAAATAAGTGATTTCATTAATTAGTAGCACAAATAGCAAAACTAACAAGTATTATTTGCAGCTCATTTTTCATTTGTACTGTTAATCGCCTAAATCTGAACCTACACACATGTATGCATATGCTAATCCCAGAAAAATATTTTGGGATTAGCATAAAATATGAAAATGTTTTAACCCATTCATATACACATACAAAGTAAATATAAGGAATAACCATGTTATATCTGAAATCCTCAAACCATAAACAGCAGCATTATCAGCACTCAGTGGGGTCTCTCAGCATTCAGTGTTTCAAATAGTTTTGGTGCTTTTTTAATCCCTAGCAATTTTTATTTGGTATATATGAGTTCAAAAATTTTAAATAATAAACATTTATTCAACCTTTATTGAAGAAGCTTTTGCTGTGCTTAATATTTTATACCAATTGCTTCTTTTTCTCTTATACATTCTTTTACAATAGCGGTTCAGCCGATATCATTCTTTAATTCTTCTTTATCTGCTATAAATTTATTTTTACAAAAGTAGAATGCGAAAATGAGGTTATGGCTATTTTATTCTTTTACTTGCAGAAATTTACTATACTTGCTATGCTTATTTTATACAAAAGAATGAATAATTTGATTACTAAAAGAAAATTACAACGTTGCATTTTATATTAGATTTAAATATCATTTTAAAATAAAATCCTTTTTATTTTATGTTAGATAAAAACTAGGCTTTTTAGAAAATTACTGTTCTTAAACTTTTTTCCACAGTCTGGAATTAAGCTTAAAAACAATTATTTAAAGCTTTTTTTATGTATTCATAAGTCAAAATACCTGTAGAAACTTTCCAAATTATGTTCATCTTAAATTTTATACTTTCTAATGTCATTTTAAACATTTTGAAAATTTATGATTTAAATCAATGATTTTTTTTTTAAATCAGTCGATTAAAAATGCTATATAGGTTGTATTTATTTATCTGTTTTTCATTTACATTTAAATCACAGAGAAATCCAAAATCATTACAAAAATGTGCGAACATCCTCTACATTTTAACGAAGCTTTAAACGTTATTTAGAAAGTTACTATTTATACTTTACGGAAATATTATGTAATCTGAACTATGTTTGCTTGTTACTTTTACAATGGACTGAATTAAATGAGATCAATAGCATGCACTGTAATATAATAAATTGTAAAGTACAACCTTAATCAGTATTCAATGCATGATTTTTTTTTTCATTTCCCTTTTGTTAAGTAAGCAGTTAAAAAAAACAAAAACAAAAAAAAAAACAGTTAACAATTTTTACTTATTATACCAATCGTAAATTATTTTTAATCAGAAATATTTTTACTTACTAGGTTTTCTAAAATATGCTTAATAAAGTGAAAACAGTTATAAGCTATGATAATTTTATACACAATGTGCACGATTTTTCTTTATTAAAATTTGAATAAAGCTACTTTTTTTTATGAGATGTTGGATGCAATCTGTTTTCCATTAAATAAAACTAGACCTGTTAATGCAAAATCACACAGAATGGGAGAAAATTCCATTTTAGATAGGTTTTCGTCTTAGCAAACGGTACAATGCCTCTAATTGTTTTGTATTTCTTTTTTCAAAGAATCATAACTTTTTTTCGTTTAAGAAATTCGTTACAGACAGGTTATAGACTTTTTTTTTTTTTTTTTTTTTTTTTTTTTATATAGGCAGGTTATGTTATAGTCGGGTTTCTTTACCGACAACCCCGTATCCACAGGTTTTACTGTGTTTAATTTAAAAAGAGATATAGATTGTTAAAAGATGTTAGCCCTCCCAAAAATTTTCAGAGCCCCCCCCCCCCCCCTGACATGCCTTGCTGGTTACGGCCCTGCACCGCAAACTCTAAAAACACGGTAATTTGATCGGCTTCAAAAATATTGCGGAATACGGAAACATAATTTAAAAAATCAGTGGCGATCTCCTTGTAAGCGGATTTTCATTCACTTCCTTTTGATTGGGAATTTTAAGGCCGGATCAGCTGCTGTTAAACCTCTACTGACTGTTTTCATGTTTGATTAAATAAGATGAGTTAAACATTCGAAAAAAAAAAAAGCTAATATAAAATGAACTATGTAAACAGTCTTATCCTCCTGGTATTTTTTAACAACGCTATAAGAAAAATTTTTAAATAAGACATTTTAAATGTATCGTTTTATATCTAATATAATTTTCACAAGAGTTTTATTTCTCTTTTTAATATTAACGTAAAAATACTTTTGCTGTTAGAAAGGAAATATTTGCGTTGTCTTAGAATTCACAACAATAGTTAAAAAGATTATCTCCAAATATGAAATAAATGTCTCGTGTAAATATATTTTTTAATTTAAACTGTTTTACAATATTATTATTTGGTCATTTTAAATAGGACATAATTTCTTCCAATTACGACATTTAACACAGATTAATGGATTTATTATTTTAAAATTTTCTTTCTCTTTTAATATTCACATGTAGTAAATATAGTTTTTATGACGTAATTTTCAATATTTTCTTGATTTTAATACGTAATCATTTAATTCTAATTTGAAAGTTTTTCTCTGTTTATAATAGTCACGTGCAAATATATTCTTAATTTGAAGTAAATATTGTTGTTTTTTCTGTTTTACAATTAGCAACAATTTGAAATAATAACCTTTTCTAAAATATGTAAAAAATATCTCTCTCAAAAAGCTGAAAATTTGGATTTAAAATGGTATAAGACCTCAAAAAATTAGTCAAACTAAAAAACTAAATGCAGTCGGCACACCGGAAACTTCTAATATATATCCTTAGAATAAAAGATTAAATTCTTATGTATAGTTTTTGCTAATATAAAACTTCTTTAATAGAACGAATTTGACCAACTTTAACATTAAATACCTCTTAAAATAAAATTTTTATTTAAAAACGGTTTTCTTCAGGGTATTTATCAAACATTTCTCTATAATGCTATCATTTTCATATTTTTGTGTGCAGTAGTTTTCTTAATATTAGTGAAGTAAGGCCCTAGGTCACGAAAAATTCATTTACTGCGGAGGTGACAGCATTAGTTACGTTTTTTTTAAAACAGAGAGATATACATGACAATAAAAGAATAGGGGTGAGTAACATTAGAAAATGTAACACACGAACTTGGCTGCTTTTATTTCACACGTATTTCATTCATTGTTTTTTACACTGAGAAAGGGACTTTTATTATAAAGTTTTAAAGTAGTTCTTGAACATACTACATATATATAATAAAAAAATGTTTTTCTGTTGACTTGGGGGGGGGGGGGACGAGATAAGGTGGGTGCTCTTTATGTTTTTCCTTCCGTTTTTTAACGCATCATGTATTTATCTTAATGCAATGAGTTTTGACTGCATAAGTTTTTGAGTATGCTGGGAGAAGTTTTAAACCCATTAATTGCCCTTCTAAGCTTCCCTTTAAGAAATAAGGCATTAAGGAATATTCTCATTAAACTTCGAAAACTTATTAATCGTGTTCAAAATATAAATATTTTCTTCTTAAATTTTAATGTTATTGCCTTAATTCTGCTTCATCCCCACCCCCTATTGGGAAAGTCTCCACAATGTAAAGTTACCCTTTGTTCATCAATATTCACCCCCCCTTCCCATTATTTCTTTTCTTTTTCAATCTCTGTAGTTGCTGATATTTTATCTCCCTCCCCTCTAAGTCCACTCTTAATGAAAATATTGGAGTTATTAAATGGAGGTTTTCTTTTCCTTCTATATTTATGTCTAAAACTTTCACGCTTTTTATGCTTGGAATGACTAAAAGCCTGGATTCCGCTTACTTATATTTAAAAAGGGAAGACTACTAGGGGGAAAAAATGAAGGCAAATTGCTTTCTCTACCTTTTCTACGCATATGCGATGATCCCCAAATGATCTGTGTGAAAATTTTGTTCATTTTCTTGCAAGAAAGTCAAAATTTGGCTTACTTACATTATGTTTCTTTTTTTCTTTTATTTGAAACATTTTTCCGTGGAAATTTATCGAAACCTAGTCCTAGTGATTAAATTAAATCAAAGAAGTTCAAATAATCTCATAGCTAGAACTTCAGAGTATTTAATTTCAATTTTCTTTCTTTTTTTCTTTCTGTTTTTTTGTTAGAAACAAACCATTCTTAAATAAACATAAAAAATATTTTTAAAATTTGTACAGATACAACTCTACTTATTATTAAATTACAAGTGCACCACGTGAACCTTTCACACTGCAATATTTAGAATTATTTGTATAAAAAATTTTTTTATTAATTTTTATTCAAACAGGCTAATATGAATTGATACGTGAATGTACGATATGAAATTTCTGTTTAAACCTTCCGAATGAGACCTTATTCATCGTCAAAAATAGAACGGCACACCCGGAAAAGGGAACAGCGCAAGCGAAAAATAATATTGTGTGCTCGAAAAATGGCATGACACTGCATGGCGCTAAATATACCTAAAATAATTTATTATTCCAATAATAAAATCACTTGATCTATTTTTTTAGTATATTAAATTAATATTTTCAATTTAAAAATTCCGACAGTATTGCAATGCAATTCATTTAGATATTTTAGTAAAAAGAAGAAATACAAATAAACGGAATGACAATAAACATTCTTAATATTTTTTTCATTGTTATATTTTTTAAGTTTGTTGAATTATGATTTTTTTTTTTCTAAATATGTTTTAAGCTTGACTGTAGGCATCTTTTTGGCAAATTTTGTTAATCTATTTATAGATTATATACACGTCGAAAGTTTTTTGTCTTTAAAATTGTTGAAACAGATTTTCTTAATGAAATATGACCAAGGGAAATATATATATAGTGTATTGCTAGATTAATAAAAAAATTACATAACAGAATTGTGCTGTTCTTTCTGACTACGAAAAATTAACCCATTTACACACGAAACAGTATAAATAGTCTAGCGTTTACTTCCGGGTAGTATTTCGTAACGAAATTGAAACTTAATAAATAAATAAAAAATAGTACAAATAATATAAATATAGCACAAATTTAATAAACAAGTAATCTAACTACTTACTAAAACCACTTAAATGATCATAAAAAAAAGGCTGCTGTAATTAACAAAATCCTTACCGATTGCTTCGGATATTAATATCTGGCTTGGTGCTAATACAAAAATATTGCTTTTAATAAATTTCAAAACTTTATTTGAATACATTTTGATATTTTTTATACACAATTATTTTTGGAGTTGTTAGTGGGCAATCTAAAAACATATTAATTTTAAGAAATCTATTACAGTTAAACAGTAAGTTTTTACCAATGTACTGTGACCCGCGGTATCCGATTAGATCCTCAAATAAAAATTTAAAAGAATGTTGGATTTTCTTTTAAGTGGTATTTTTAATGTAATGAAATAGTACGGTAGATGTATGCAACTTATTCTACAAAGCTAGTGGATTTAACTTCAAATTCTGACTATAGTGGTCGTAGCTGTGAAACATTTTTCTAGATTTTGTGTGTGTGTGGTGGTGGTAATGGGGGGGCGGGGGGGTCTTGATTTTTTATGCGATTATTAAATATTCGAAAATCAGTAGAAAATGTACAGTATTCATCGAACCACCATAATTTTTTGTCTGAGATTTCGTTTATTCCTATACCTAGATTCATGGAATTCGAATTAGAGCAAGAATGTATCTTTCGTAAAAGTTTATTATCAATAAGAATTAAATAATTTTCTCAAATAACCATTAATTTTTCTCTGAGTCTATAATTAAAAAAGGAACTGCATGTTAGAGTAAGACTTTAAATATCTCGTTAATATTGTCAATTTTAATACAGAATGTTATAAATTCTACTTTAAAACTGTTATAAAAGCAAGCATGAAAATCACTTGTAATCAACTAAATGAAGTTACAAATTTCTAAAAGTGATAAAAATAATACAGTTAAAAGTCATAATGCCTTTATTTAGATCAACATATGTTTAAATATGAAAACATCGCACAACCGGCGAAATTTTCAAAAATTTTTGCTAAAATGTTTGTATCAACGAGGATATTGACACTTGTCTAAGTTTTTCACTTCTTTGATTTATGTCACTTATAGCAATTTTTATCTTGATTTATAGTTTAAAACTGTTTTTGATGCATATTTAAAGAAAAAAAAAGATTGATATTAGTTTTACATTTTGCAACGGAATATTAAGAACAAGAGAAACGTTAATGTATCTAACTAATACTAAAATACTTTAATGTTATTAAAAAAATTCTATTATTTAATAATGTTAAAAACAAAACAGTATTTAAAACTCTCTTAAAAGTCTTTCTGAATGTCCTTCTACACGTGTTTCCTAATAGCAGTATCTTGTTCATTTCAACGGAGTTTCTAGCGTCGCACATTTTTTGACCATATCCCGCTGATTTAACCAGATGCCTGATGATATCGTAGACAAAGGAGTGCGGAGACGTGCAAATATCGCTTCAGGCAAAGGACTTGAACTGATACTAAAGAACTAAAAAAGGGAGTAATAAAGAACATCTGTTTAAATACATCTATTAAAATTCTGAGATATTTTTCAAAGAACTCGGAAATAACTAAACTATTACTATTACTACTTTTACGATATTTTCATGTGGTGAACAAAAAATGCTCGTTAAAAAGGGGTCTCAAATAAAGAAAAATATAATGTCTTTTTTTATTATAATACCTTAACAGAATGTATTCTTAAAAATGAAATAGGAATCATAATCTTTTTTTCAAATTTCATGTAAATTTTGCTACAGTTACTCAGATATATATTAAAAAAAATAATAGCTTATATATATATATTTTTTTAAATAGCTAATATCAGCAATACTACATTACATATGCATTAATTATTTATAGATAATGTTGAAACTCACTAAACATTCTTAATATTTTTCTAACTGTTAAATTCTTTAAATTTGTTGAATTACGAAAAAAATGTTTTTTTTTTTTTTTTTTCTAAGTATTTTTTAAGCCTGACTGTCAACAGAAATCTGCAGTAACTTTTGGCAAAATTTATTAATCATAATATAGAGTATATATACAGGGTGTTTTCAAATTGTCGAAATAATTTCTGTTTCTGAAATTAATCAGATGTGTTTTTTTTTTTTTTTTCAATGAATAATGACTGAAGGAAATGTATGTATAGTATATTGTTATATTGGTAGAAAAATTAGATTAAAAAATTGCGCTTCTCTTTTGAGATTACGAAACACATAAATATTTACATTTAATGTATACATTTACACAATATAAATAGCCCTGTATTTATTTCTAGCTATAATTCGATAACGAAAATGAAACTTTGTAAATAAATAAGTAAAATATTATATAATGCTTTTAGGCTTATAAATGCTTTTAGGAGTTGTTAGTGGGCAATCTTAATATACATTAATTGGAAGAAATATATTAGATTTTTTACGAATATTCTGTAACCGCGATGTCCGGATTAGATCTTCTAGTAATAATAAAAACACTAATAATAATAAAATAATTAAAAAAAACTAATAAAATAAAAAATAACTAAAATAAAAAACTAATAAAATAAAATAACTTTCTTTCTTTTATTAAGTAATTTTTTTCATGAAATGAAAATGTACTATAGATATATTTATAAAATATTTTACAAAACTGAATTTATCTGCAAATTCTAACAACATTGATTATTTCTGTCAGGCATTTTTCCAAATTGGTTTAATTTTTTTCATGTTGTTTATTGTGATTATTAAGTATTCGAAAATCAGCACAAAATGTACTTTATTTATCCAACCACCAGATGAAAATTTATTATCTATTAACATTAAAATGTTCCACAGCCAGCTTTTTTTCTCGGATTTTATTATAATTAAAAAATGAACAGCATATTATAATAAGATGAGGCTCCCGTCTCGGCAGATGAAAACACTCGCGAGCGAATGTTAAACTTCTGGAAGATTCTTTTCAAATATCTCATTTGCATTTCAGTATTTTTAAATGATTTTTGTTGCATTTAATAGCAGTGGTTGATCCTTACATTCACCCATTTTTATTTTTTCGATTTTGGCTGCAGTTTTTTTTCTTATGATGACACTTTCACTTTCGGAACCCGTTCTGAAAGTAAGAGTAACTTTATATATTTTTAAAAAATTGCACACAAAATCAAAAAAGGGTGAATAAGCGATCGACCTCAACCATTCAATGCAAAAAGAAATAAAAAAGTTGAAATGCACACGAAATATTTGAAAAGAACCTTCCAAAGCTTTAACATTAGCTCGCGAGTGTCTATGCCTGAAAGAACGGGAAACGGAATAATAAAGATTTTTAGAATTTTTTGTCTGATTTATATTTTATATGTAAAATGTAATGGCGCTAAAAAAAGGTTCTGGGAGTGATCTGTAAGTCGGTCAGTGACACCGTATGAAATGTGAAATATATTTCCAATTACGGAGCATCTAGTTCAATATTGTTTGGAGGTAAATAAGGGCAACAACTTCCACAAATTCGCGTTTTATATTTGCATTTTAACAATGCAACTCAAGTCTGTTGAAATTTTACTGTAATATAGTTCATTCAGTGTTTAACCTTTGAGAAAATTTGTGTTTTGTCTGGAATGAGACACCCTGTATTTTTCTCAGAAGAAAATGTTTTTCATCCTTTGTTTCCAATACAAAAATTGTTTTTTGTAGTGGATTTTCGAATCCAACTAGACAGCAATTCAAAATAAGAATTCATATTTTCCAGAAACTTTTTATTAAAATAATACATGATTTTATTGTATATTCAGATAAATTTCAACTTTAAAAATAAATATTAGAAAATCGAGAGTTTTTTTTTGTTTCTTGTTCTTCCCTTCCCCCTTTTTCATTTGGCTGAATCTTAACGTTTGTGAAAAAGATGCATCGATTATCTAACTGATGTTTAAATGTGTGTAACAGATCAAGCAAAACATTATGGTAAAGGAACACGACATTTTAAATTATTATTAATAATACAAATAAAGCGTTTATTTATTTTCTTTGAAAAAAAAAAAAAAAAAAAAAAAAAAAACAATTGTAAGAATATTTTCAGCTGCATCATATTCTCAGTAAAAAGTTCAGAAATAAAAAGATTATCAGAAATGTCACTTCTGCATTAAGAGGCTATTTCTGTCAAGCGAAAAGAACCACTCGCTAATGCTACTTTGCAATGTTTTAATTGATTTTTTATTCATTGGATAGCTGAGATAAATCTGTGCAAAGAGAATTTTTTTTTTTAATTTTTCGATTTTGTTTACAGGTATTTTTAATTAGGACACTTTCATTTTCGGAAACGGTTTCGAAAAGAAAAGCATCCTCATTAAAAAAAAAAAAAAATCTGCAATCAAATTTGAAAAAGTAAATGATAGCCTTTGTACAGATCGATATCAAATATGGGTCATAAAATATCATATCATAAAAATGATATATATTTATCATTTAAAAATATTGAAATGCAAACGAGGTATCATTATAAATTTCTTTCATTGGATTAGCATTAGCGAGTGGGTCTTTTCGAGAGAATGAAGTAGCCCTCCACATGTTTATGTGAGTATGAACCCGATCGGTTTCATTAATCATTAATTATCAAAGTTTATTTAAATTTCTATAAAGAATATTACCTTTATGATTTTTGAAATGTTCAATTTAATACCATCATGTTAAGCTTTAATAAAATATCGAACCCCTCTTCCCCAATTGAAAAAATGTTGAACCAACAAAATAAATTTTACAACCCCATATAAACATTCCTGACCGATGCTCAATCCGAAATATTTACTTTTTTTTTTTTTTTTTTTTTTTTGTCAGTTATCATTATGCGCCAATGGTATATCACAATTCACAATCTCTTCCGCCCCGTGCGCCAAATGGATTTGCTGTGGTGCTGGAGGAGAGACACCCTGTATTTTTGACAGAAGAATATGTTATTCAATCTTGGCTTCCTATATAAAAAATAGTTTGTTCTGGTGTGGTCTACCATTTTTTATTTGCCAGATTTTTGTTATGATTATTTTTTATCACTTTGTATTGCTAAATTTTAAAGGCGTTTGTGTCATTATTCATTAATATGAGAAAATTACGATCAAAATCTTCTATACTGAAATCAAATTTGGAGTTATTTGTATTGCGGAATTTCATTTTTTAATATCACCCATATATGTGTTATTAAAACAAAATGCTAATTAAACTTTTTATTATTTAATTTGATTTTTCTGGTATAGACTAAATGAACATCGTCGGTTTAATACTGTTGCTTTCAAAATTTTAACATTGGATTTTTTATTAACAAAATACAAGCATATGGCATTTTTGATATAAGAAATCATATTAAAAATATTTTTTTCTTTACAATTAAAAATATATTTAAAAAGTTTCGTATTTTTTTTCATTAGGAAAATCGCGTTTTTAAAAACTAAATATGATATATATATATATATATATATTTATTTAAAATCACAAACAAAATATCAAAATCCATCACTCACCATAGCTGCATTGAAACTCACATCGAAAATATTATAATAACCAACATAAACTTTAACTCTTAAAATCAAACTAAATAACCAAACTAAAGAAAATATATATAATTGCAAGACATAACAGAACAGGACAGAAGGCGAGCGGTATGGCTAACGACATACACTGCAGGGTTAAGTCAGACTTTACGCATGCTACGTCCCCCTTCACTCGCCAAGACCAAAATTGAAAAAACGAAAAACTATGAAAAACTAAACAGAACTACAACATCCACCAAAATATCACTCTAACTCATTAGATCAATCAACTCATCAAAACCTCCATTCTCATCCATCACCGAGTTCAGTTCCGTACCTGCTACTCTTAATAAAATCACTAGTTATTCTCCTGATGAAATTGCGAGGATAACCATGCTTGAATCCCAAGCGGCACCACTCTAAAATATCACTAAACATATCTTTAACTCTAGTACTCAGTCTTTCGATTCGTATTAATCCATTTCTAAGTACATTTCTTTTAATCGAAACATGCACATTGGAATCAAAATATATCAGCTTTAAGGTATTAAAGTTGAAATCATTTCGCTTGTCAAATAACTTAGATATCAAATTTTCACTTTCTATGCTTAGGTTCACATCTAGAAAATTAATATTTTTACAATTCTGGGAGGAGGGTTCCAAACTCAGTGACGTAGGATAATATGTAAAATCAATATTTTCAATATCATTGTTTAATTTGACTATCAAAACATCGTCTATATACCTGTAGGATAATGTGTTACTGTTTAAATTATTATTTCTTTCATATATATGTAAGTAAATGTTTGCCAAAATGGAACTGCAACTCCCCCCCCATTGGAATACCCCGAATCTGTTTAAATATTGTATTTCCTTCGTAAAGGTAGTTTTCTTGCACTACTAACTGAAATAAATTTATGAAAAAATCATTATGAACATGCAAAGTACTATTTGTATTATAAAAATCTACTATTTTATCTTTTAAATCTGTCAAATCAATTGTGTTATAGAGGTCTGCAAAATTGTAAGCGAATATATATATATATATATATATATATTTGGTGTTTTTTCATATGTTTATATGGATGTATCGTCCGTAATATGCTAGTGAATCAGCGATATTGTGCTTGATTCTGTATTACTAGTTAAAGGTTCCATCTTTATTTTGTATAATATCAGTAAAAGAAAATCAAGAAATTAATTTGATTAATGCACATTTCTATTATTCATGAGCTGCAAAAATAATGCTATTGAAATTTGTTGTTCTTTTAACCGCTTCTAAAGAAAAAGTAATAATTCGAATGAAAATTAATGGTATTATAATTATCAATAATGATATAAAATGGTCTTATGTAAGTCTATAAAAATTAGACAGTTTTTATCTTTGCTTATAATATAAATGCACTTTCCAACATGTGCAAATTTCTTCTACAATCTGATTTATTTCCTTTTTTTCCGTAAATGGTAAGGGAAAGCATTATCGAGAAGCTAACACATAATATGCAATTATCTTTGTGAAATAGTGACAGAATTATATAGTGATTTTAAATTTGAAAAAGGTATAGCATTAAGTTTCTTTCTTAATTTATTTTCATTTTTATTTATTTTTTGCTTTGAAATAGTAAGTGTATATATTAATTTTAAATTTCAAGTTTGCTTCAGAATTCAAAATCTGCTAAAGAGAAAAAGTACATAAATATGTGCTGTGGATTAAAAATAGATTGTTCGCTAAATAAAGGTTCCATCATGAAGGTTTTTCTATTTATTCTATGAAGGGAGAGTGATGAGTTATCAACATTTATTATTTGCTGCCCCTATATTTTTACTTTCTTCTATCTTCAATAGAAGAAAGTATTGTAATCGAAATTTTTTCGACTTCCGGTTTTCGACGGATTTATACGTTTTAGGGGTCAGAAATCTCAAAAAACATGTTTATAGAAAATGTCTGTGTCCGTGTGTCCGTCTGTCTGTCGCCATTGTACCATCAAAAAGTGTATGAAGTTATGCACAGAATTGAACCAAATTTTTATTTTAAGTTTTTGGCTATGGCAAGCAGATCCTCCCTGAATTTTGAAAAAAATCGCCTGCAGGGGGCTCTGTAATAGCGATTTTTTGAGATTTTTCAATATTGTACCATCCAAAAGTGTATGAAGTTATGCATAGAATTGAACCAAATTTTTATTTTAAGTTTTTGGCTATGGCAAGCAGATCCTCCCTGAATTTGGAAAAAATAGCCGGTAGGGGGCGCTGTAACAGCGATTTTGAATACTGTACCATCCAAAAGTGTATGAAGTTATGCATAGAATTGAGCCAAATTTTTATTTTAAGTTTTTGATGTTAAGCAGGTCCTCCCTGAATTTGGAAAAATTCCGCTGGAAGGGGGCGCTATAATTACGATGTCTGTACCATTTTCTTTATTGTACAATCGAAAAGTGTATAAAATTATGCATACAATTGAACCAAATTTTGTCTTGCATGTTTTTGGCTTTGGCCAACAGGCCCTCCTTGAATTCGGAAATATTGCGCGGTAAAGGGGCTCTGTGATAGCGATTTTTATATGTTTTTCTTGATTTTCCGTAGTTCTGTTGTCCATCGGTGGCGCGTGCAGACGCGGAAACTCGCTTTTTGCTAAGCCGGCTATTCGCAAACATCTGATAACCACAGAATAAGCAAAAACTATTAATTTTAACAAATATCATGATATTGATTAACTCGTTTTTAGTTCGTTTAATTGACTGAAGCAGAAATTTAAGATGAAAATCAAAGTTGGGATAGTATTGAACTAATAATATTGAAGTATTAACATGTGTAACTAATTTTTGAAATATTATGTATAAGATAGAAGACAGTTTTGGAATTGGCATATCCAACTAGTTTAATGAAATATGGTCATCGTAAATATAAAACAAAAGAAAAAAGATATATATATATATATATATGAGAGGAGGTGAGTTTCAAAAATAACTTTATCCAGAAAATCAAATAAACCAAGAATCTAATAGCAAAAATACAGGATAAATATAGCTTTTTGGCAGATAGTTGTGTTTCTTGTTATTTTTTTGTGTTCTGCTGTGAAGATTTACCATTAGAATATATTGATATGGAAAATGCAATATTTTTAATTTTGTATAAGGCGAGTTTTGAAACTCACGTTCTCATATAAATTATAGAAGAGGCAGAATTTTAAAATTGCTAGAAAATTGAATATTCTCCTAAATAATCTGCATAAATAGCATACAATTAACTAAATCTGTGTTAAAATAAAAGATAAAATCACGGTTATTAATATATGTACACATTTAGAGATTAACTTTATCTTATAAGAAGAAAAAAAAAACTGCGGATAACTTTTGGTAAACTTTTTTTTTCTTTTTTTTTTTTAATATGAACATTATAAATTTTGTAACTTTGATTTATTGAACTTTGAAATTTAGTAACTTTGTCATAACTGTCAAAGAACCCCTAACTAAATCTGCATTAAATTAAAAGATAAAATCACGTGTATTTGTTCATTAATCTTTACACATTCATAGATTAATTTAACTTTGTCTTATTAGATGAAAATATGCCTATAAACTTTTGGTTCCTCCCCCCCCCCCACCCCCACAGAATATTAACATTATAAAATTTATAATTATGTAACTTTTACATACCTGGCATTACTTTAGCATCTATTAAAACAGTAAATTTCTAAATGTGGATCCCTAGAAAAACATTCATTTTAACTAATTTGCATTGTAGTAATGTGTAACTCAAGACGAATTTAGGACAGCAAAATTATGTGCTATTTTTGAAATGCAAAATGTTGTACTTCTTTTCCGTCTTACTAGTGTCCATATTCATTTTCGTTAGCGATATTCCTTGATCTATTCCTTGAAGAAGCACTGATTGAATAAAACCACACACCGATAGAGAGTAAAGATACCATAACCATTTGCTCAACAAATAAATTATTTTGGAGAATCTCTTATAAGGGAAAAAGTATTTAAAGAAAATCAAAAATCAAAATGGAAAATTAATTTTATGTAGACTGAAATAAATAAAATTTTACTATACCCCCCCCCCCCCTTCTTCATCGCACTTAAAAAAGTCCTTTGACCTTCGCCGCAATATAATCTATTGACGTATTCAAAATTTCCTTTCTTCTCTTGACTTCTTGTATCCCCCTCTCTCTTTTGTTTATTTATTTATTTAATTTGACACTTAATCAAATTATAGACAAAATTTGAAAAAAAAAATAAATATGAAATATTAACTCAAATGCATATTTTATTAATAGAGAAAAAATATTTTCTCAAACTGAAAGAGTGACTTCGTCTTAGTTTTCAAAAAGTTCCTTATTGAATGTCAAGCATTCTAAATTAAATTATTTTATTTTCACTAAAATTTTATGTTCAAATTCATTTACAACTTACTTTCAATTATATTTTTAGGTAACTACACTTTTAGCGCAGTTCATTTTCCGTTTTTACAGAGATATTGTAAATAAAAGTTTAATCTTAAACAAATCAAATTCAAGAGCTTTAATTTGATGGTAAGTGCATACATACATAAATTGAGTAATTCCACATAAAATCTATACACATTGTTTGAATTATAATCATGCGAAAATATCTGTAATGCAATTAATCTAAATTTTGAAGTAAGACCAGGATGTTAAAAAAAAAAAAAAAAAAAAAAAAAAAAAAAGCAATTTGTAGATTTATCTTCAAAATTTAAGGTACGTTCTTATTTTTTTTTATTATGAGTAAATCTTGCGGGATAATTATAATGAAATTAAAATGTCATTGGAAAAAAATTAAAAGAATATATAAGCAAAAAACGCGAAATTAGGATTATTAGATACACCATTGACTCTATGAGATACGTTTAAAATATTATTGTAAGTATTCCTTTGAAGCAATCATAAATTAAAAATCCAGATTGCTTTAATTTTTAAAATCTCAAACCATAAAGGATTCTCTCTGTAGAACATGTGATAATTTTCAAATATGCGCATACACCTTAGAGGAGGAATTGGGTTATATTAGAAGTCTATGGCGTACACCCTCCCCTTTTTAAAAAAAGAACCCTTTAAATGATTAGCAGATGCTTTGCAAACCCGTTCAGGAACATAATAGATAACAGCATATTCCCTATCTATTCTCCAATTCCAAGATAAGAAAACTTGTCCTTTCAACTTGAAAAACATAGTAAAGTCGACAGTAAGTAAAACTAGAGAACTTGTAGTAGAAGAGTTCCCAGAATAACGTTGGTATAGGAAAATTTAGAATGCATAAATGTTTTTTTTTTCTTTTCGCACCATTTTTGCGAAATCTATTTTAAGAGATCGGGATTTTACTATTTCAACTTGAACGTAATTAATGAAAATATCGTGGTATCAAAAATTTTAGATCAAGTGCTTTCTAACTTAATAAGTTTGCAACTTTAAATTATAGTCCTTTCTTTATCTAATTTTATTTAAGAAAATATAGACCAAAGTAGTATTTCGATCCTTTCTCTATGGGCAGACATGTTGGTAAAGCGATTCGTAGATTTATATAACAATTGTTTCAAATAAAAATCAGGCTTCTCGAATGAAAAAGTTATGTTGTCAATATAACTTTCCTGACTTTATTTCTACTTATGACTTTACAGACTTTATTTCTGTGGACCCATGAGTTAGTTATTAAAAATGTGTATTGGTTCTCAATATTGCATATTTATTTTTTTAAGTTTAGGAAGTCTCAGAAACTGCGCTTTCAAAAAATATACATCAGTAGCGTTTTTTTTTCTATTCATGAATATAAAAGAAATAATACATAAGAAAAGAAATCAGCAAATTCGTCATTTCATTAGATCTTTCTCCAATATTTTTCTTTCAAATTTCTATCAAATTTATTAAAGATTAGCGATTGCCGTTTTAACTCCATACCAAATTATTTTAATATGTCAAATATATTTTTTTCAAAATCAAATTGGCCATGTTTCATGCTTGAAAAAATATAATTAGCTGAAAATCAGCTAACAGTTTTGTATAATGTAAGTCGTATTGCATTGTTAAATTATGCCTTTAATATTCATAACGGAAGAGTCTTTGTTTAGCAAAAATTAGACTTATTTTGATACAAACGTTATACTTAACATAGCTTACTTATGGTATAAATCAACTTTCAACATTATATTAATGCAATATTAGTATTATTCTCTTAGTATTTTGTACAAGCGTTACCCTCTATGTATATGGTGATTTCTCCCATCTATCCTGCACAAAAAAAAAAAAAAAAAAAAAAAAAAAAAAGAAAGAAAAAGAAGAAAAATCAGGTCCTTTTCTGCAGAGCCTTTTGAAAGTATTTTTCTGTGGCAATATAACAGTAATTGTAAGTGTTGGATAATAATTCCCCAGGAATGATATTCAGTTGCAAAGGGTACTGTTTTATATTTTTTGATATTTATTAAATACTTGTCTTGTAAAAATCGACATAATAAGTAGCACCAGCAGGCAAAACTTTAGCATTCAGATGTTTCAAGGATATTTATAAAAAGAACCTATTCATCAATAAAAGAGAAATAACAGAAGCAATAAACACATGTGATTTTTTTTTTTTTTTTTTTTTTTTTTTTTTTTTTTTTTTTTTTTTTTTTTGGCTATTGGTATGGGTATTTCGATGGAAAACAACTTCAAAAGTCGGCATGCTAGTTTCATTGAAGAAAAAAAAGAAAGAAAAGCATCCCCCCCCCACCCCCTTAAAAAAAAAAAAAAAAGAAGAAGAAGAAATAAAATGACATGCTCAGATAAAGAAATGAAAGTTGTCAAACATCACTAACCCAAATACTTAGTAATAAAATATTTTCCAGGAAAATAAGAAACCGAAAAATACTCAAAAAATCTAGGAGTACACTGAGAGATTTGTAGCAAATCTATTACTTTGTAACAGAATCAAATCCTTTATAAATTTTTAACATATTCCTATAATTAATTATTCGGATATTAATAAATACTAATTTAAATGTTGAATGCTTTAAGTTAATAGGCCTTTCAACTTTAACATAGAAAAGGTAGTTTGATAAAGTAGATATGGTAGCGATAAAACTGCCAACTTTTGTGCTTTTCTGCTACTCTACTTTAATACAATCTTCCCTTCATTTAATTCTCGAAATTTGGCGATAGATAATGCAAAAAATGCTTTTAAAAAATAGCGGTAATAAAAAAGTATAAAAGTTGGCAGCTATGAAACTACAGCCTAAAAGCGTTAAAAAATTAAGTATATTAGACCGAATAAAATTAGATACAAAAGCAACATATCAATCAGACTTGTAACGTATGCTACTTTACATATTTATTAACGAAATCCTTTTAACATAAGCTGGTAGCTCTAAATATTACTTTGAACTGAGCAGTAGCAATAACTTCAGAGAAATATTCAATTCACTGATTGAAGACGAACATATATGAAGGATTTGGGCGTAAAAAATAGTAACTGTGAATTTTGATTATTATTATTATTCTCGTGTAAAGCCGTTAACTATATCATGACATCTTTTTAAATGTACAAGATTTCTTTTTGAATCATATACATCATAATATAAGATATGAGTTTCAAAAGTTATGCCATAAATTTTATAAATTTTAGAAAAGAAGACTTCTTGCATATAAATCCAATAAAATAAAATGAATCATACAAAATGTGTGGTACATAAGTGCAACTGAGGATGTTGAGAATACAGTCTTTAACACATTAGCTGTTTTAGACGAAACAATCACGATAGTTCACGAGAGGATAGTTATAGTTCTCTTTAAAAAACTCGAGTCTTCACATCTCGAAATTAGATTTTGTTATTTACTTATTTTACAAATGAACCCTTAATTTTATAGAATTACGGTTGTTCTCAAATCAAAAGAAAATACTTTATGTCACCTTTCTGAATTCATTTTTGTTCGGAAACGCATGGAATTGGTAAGTGTTATGATTATGTAATTATGTATTCTAATGTATTTTTCAACTTTTTGGTAAAAGCAGAGGATCTTTCAGAAAATCTTGCGTAAGTTTGCAATTTGAACGGAATTGCCGGACGTGATAGCACAGGAAAGGAGGAAATCTGCTATCAACAATTGCTTATAACACTTTAAGTAATTTATTTATCAAAAAATTCAAAACGCCATTCGATTACAAATTATGTTAATAGCCTGGCCTGCCAATTTTATGCTTTTACGCTTGAAAATTAGTCAGAAAATGTGTCAAAAAGTGTCCCATTTTTGTGAAAAGAGTTAGAGAATCGCCTTAAGATTGGAAATAAAAAATAAAAATTAAAAAATGGCAGAGCTATTATAGTTTTCTCTTAAATTATAAAAGTAAATGAATCAGGATGCTCCTAAAATAAGTTATATTAAGTACCGTAAAGTACCGAAAGTAAGCCCCTCTTTAGCAAATAGGAAATTCTAATGATTTTAAGGGGTGCTTATAATTGGAACTTTTGTGAAAAGGGTAAAAAATTAGGAGGGTGAGGAGGGGGGGGGGGTATTTGGAATTTATGAAATTTCATATGTCTTCATAAGTTTTCTAGAGCAAGATTTCTGCATGAAAACTTAAAATAAAATAAATAGTCTGACGAATTAAAAAAATATGTATATTGCGTCATACTGGAAATATAATGGACCTCAGCAGGTGGATATGTAACGTTATATGAGTTTGAAGAAACGTATTAAAACATGATAAAAACCCGAATATGGAAATATTAACATATTTTAACATTTTAAGGTTCTCTGAATTTGCTGTATCCATTATTAAACCTATTCCATATACATGCGTGTGTGTTTTCGTGTATATTAGAATTTTCACAAAAAGTTTAGCTCCCTAGAACTCATTCTTAGTGAAGGATCTGGGTTTATCTCTAATCTTGATTTAAGTTTTGTTGGTGAATTTAGTACTTAACTTCGAAATCTACCTCCGCCTGTAGACCGAGCCGGCAGGGATTTTTTAATTAAAACATTCTCACCTTGACAGACGTTTTTCTTTGTGTTCTGGAAAAACAGTGATTACTTCTGCAGAAACATGCATTTTCTCTGCACAAAATTACACATGTAGAATATTGGTCTGACTTCATAAATAGCATGGTCAATTTTTTAAATGTGCTACAGATTAACCCTGAAGTACCCCTGATCCCAATTAACGAATTAACCCTACCTCCCCTAGATTAGAAAGTTTAAATAATGCTTTTTTCTATTCATGTTGCTAATGTAAAAAAAGGAACAAAGTAAAAAATATATATTTATATATTTTATAATATATATATATATATATATATATATATATAAACTTATATATAACTTATATATATGTTTATTAAAATCACTCGTTTCCTAAAGTTTTCTAAAGCTGAAAAAAGGCAGTGAATTTTTTAATCAAGGACATGCGTGAAATTTAACCCTTTCTACTCGGGAGATGACTCTCATTCACCAATAGTGTTTCCAGGTGTCTCGCGTAATCCGGGCCTCCAAATGCTCTGGAAACCGGTATCTTAAGGTCATTTTTTTCGCCTAATCTCATGTCATAATTATCTGCGATTAAAGATGTCGAAATAAACTGTAAGAAATTAATGGTGTCCGGAGCATTTGAAGCGCTGATTTACGCGGGCGCCTGGCAACACCAGTGCTCGGAGAGTCACCTTTCAAGTACAAAGGGTTAAGATAAAAGTTGAAGGCTTAAAAAAGTGTTTTTCTTTTTCCTTTAAGCCCCGATATTCTATTTCTCTTGGGCAACAATTAAAGTGTCGTCCATTCAAAATAACGTTACGTTACATAAGCCAGCCGTAAAACGAAGCAGATTTAACATTGTACTGTTAAATACTGATATTCTCTACTGCAATTTTTTTAACATCTAAGCATCACACATTTTTAATTTTCATACCGTCACACAGAAAAAAAAAGTACTTATTTTTTCAAATTGTTTGAAAACAGCATCTGATTTTTTTAGGTAGATTTCGTATGAAATACTACCCATTGGGATCGTTCCTATGTTGAATTCCCCTAGAACCCAAAACCACCCTCAGTAAAAAACTTTATCTATCTATCTATCTGTCTATCTATCTATCTCTCTCTCTCTATATATATATATATATATAAATTGTAAAACAACACGAAACAAACGTGGAAAGTGTTCATCATCAGTTTTAGTTTCCAAAAAATATATCACTAAACAAATTAATGATCTTCAAAGTAAATATTTAAAGCATTATAACTGGTTATTAATTCGAAAATACATATTTGCTATTAAAAAGAAACAGATTGTACAACATTTAAATGTATTTCTAAGTAAATCTTTCTCTAAACATTTCTCTGATATTTATTTTGATCTTATTATGACTAGGGTTAATCTTTTAAATATTAATTTACAGAAAAAACAACAACAACAACAACAACAACATAAAATTCAAAACACGAATACTCAAATGATAATAACTTTTTCAAATCATATATTTAATAAAATTAATTTCAATTCTATAATTAATGATAAAAACTGTTATTTTCCTATTAATAATCTTCATATATCAAAATTCTTTAAATATCCGAATACAATTGGTATAAAGATTTTTAACTACAATATATTTTCAAAAAATACATCTGCTGCAAGTAATTTTCCGCGTAAATGCAATGACCCTAATCTAAAAAAATATATAAAGAATGATCATGGACATATAATCACTGAAAATCTTAATATTGTTAATGATTTTAAATTGAAAAACTAATGGGTTATGGTACTAAATATAGACTTCCATCTAAATTTACTGTTAAATCTATTATCAAACAGTTTACATATGATATAGATATTTTTATATATAAAATTTCAATCTATTACAATAAACCTATTGAATATTTTAATCAATGGAAAATATTAGTAATTGAAAAATTAACTATGGCTTTAAAAAATAATATTTCTGATTTGGTTACTATTAACACAAAGCATTTTTTCCAACAAATTACTAAAATACAAAAAAACTACGTTATTACATATGTAGACAAATCTCCTAATAATTATGCAATCATATGTAAATCTTATTATCACCAACTTCTTACAACCTGTATTTCTTCTAATAAATCTTTTCAAAAAACTAATGAGAATGTAATTGTAAATAATCGTAAAATTCAAAGTTATTATAAACTATTAAATATTATATTAGCTAACTTTAATTATCCTTATTTAGTTCTTATTCCCAAATTTCATAAAACTCCAATTAAATTTAGGACTGTAACTATTGGTTGCAATACATATAATAATAAAGCCAATAAACTTCTATTAAAAATTCTTAATCAATTATATATACTTACTACAAACAATGACAATACACATTGTATAAAAAATAGCTATCAACTGGTCAATATTTTAAAAAATCTTCATTGTGTATATAATATAACGACATATGATTTCAAAGATCTTTTTAATAATATAGATTTATTAGATTTACATAATATTATAAATGCATTATTTAAAAAGTATTATAAAAAACTGGAATTACCATCTAATATAGATATCGCTTATTTTAAATATTTAACAAACTTCATTATCTATAATAATTATATATTGCAAGATAACACATTATATTTACAGCACGTCGGTATACCACAAGGTGGTTGTACATCCAGTTTATTATCAGACTTATACTTATATCACTATGAACGTACTTTTACTAATAATAATCTCCATTTATATCGTTATATTGATGACATAATTTTAATTGCCACTGATTAATCTAAAATTTCTCAATTTCCAGTTGATTATCCCACTAATTTGGAATTAACGGAAAACCTTTTATCTAACAATACAATTATTTCTTAGATCTTAAAATTACAATAAAAGACAACAAAACAATAACAGATTTATATGATAAACGTAAAGAATTTAAATTCAAAGTTAATACATTTACAAATTTTAAATCTTGTCTTCATCATTCTGTATATCGAAATATAATACTTAAACATTTATATAGAATAAAATGTTTATGTTCTTCTAATCTAATTAACAATAATATTAAAAAACTAATTTATGAAGCATTAAATCATGGTTTTCCAAAAAAAATTCATATAGTCATTAATATACAATTAGTACTTACAGGATCTTAAAAAAAAAAAATAATAATAAATAAATAAATAACACATGCGTAAACGAAATTACAAAAAATTTATAAAATAAAAAAAATATTTATATAAAAAATTAAAAATTGTAAAATAATAATAAAAAATTACTATAGGATGGTTGGGTGGGTAAATGTTAGAGTACGGAGGAGGGTGGAGTTGTTTGGATAATATGCAATGGTTAATTTTAAAAAATGATGGGGCTTTTGTATTATAACTATATTTCTATTACGCATTTTATATGGATGTTGATTGGATGTTTTATATGTAAATGGTGACATTTCTTTTTTTTTATTTCAATTCATATTAAATTTAGCTTATTTTATCAATTTCAAAATTAACTTGATTTAAAATTTTAGTCTACTCAGGACAATGTCATATTAATTAATAATTGTATACCATCTTTATAGTGATTAATATGCATATAAGTTTATTTGATATAACTATTGTTATACTGTATGTATTAAAATTGGGTAATTGGTTTTTATTATTATTCCTCTATACTTTTTAATACTGTTTTATTTTCAACTTTGTATTCCATGATTAATTATCGGTTTAATGTGTTTGATTGTCACAATCATATTTTTTAGCTTTTTTGGCTAATATGAAGATAATCCACACACTATATTTGTAATCTTTATGCTATTGGGAATTTTAGAATCTGACAATCTTCTATAAACATCTTTTTTTCCCCTGTTCATTTTATTAATTTATTAGATTTTAAATTTAATAGTAATTCTTAAAGTTTTTATATTTATATTATATATAATTTATTTTATGTTATAGCATATAGCTATATTCTATATATTATCAATGTTATAAAATTATTTACTTTCTCAGTGTAGATTAAATGGGTTTGGTAATAGAATATATTGATAGTATTTTATTAACATTTAATTAATTTAATTTTTTTAATAATGATATATTGTAGATTATTATTTATATATTAGGATTAGCGTGGTAATGCAGATGATATATTTTAATTTCATTAGCTTTTATTATTTTCTTCTTGTGACATTTGAATAATAGTAATTGTTTCTAAAATAATATAATAGATGGCAGCACTAAAAATTTTTGTCTTTTAAAGCTTCTGTTAAAGTAATAATTTTAATTTTTTACACCAGGTGGTATTAAACGCTGAATATTGGTTATATTGTAAAATTGAAATTAAACAATTTAAAAGTGTTTTTTTAGGTATTTTAAATAATGTAATTATTTTCTATTTATATTATATTAAATGTTTTTATCACGGTATTTCAAAATAAATTAACTGAATCCATAGTTTTAATTTCTGTGTTAACTTAACTGTTTTATTCACCTTAATCTTATCATGCTCGGATACCATGTGCGAGTGGATATTTTGAAAATCAACTGGGTTATTATTCGGTATGGTGTGTAATATTTCTATTTTTTATGCTATAAATTAACTATTTAATGGGTTGTATTGTTTTTTCCATTTTATGCCATTTGATAATGTTCTGTTTTCATCTTGAAACTATTCTATTGATCATATTGGTTGTTTGGGTACAGGAGAAAAAAAATTTCAGCTTTTAGCTTTTTTCTCACAGAAAACAACCGATTTGCTTACATCATTGAATTCTGTACTCTTAAAAACGTAATTCAATATATAAGTTTTTAAATTTTTTTTGGTATCCATATTCTTCTTTTTTCCTTCCATATTAATTCTTGTAATTATGTATAAGGCACTTTATTTTATACATACAGTTCTATATTATAGGTTTGTGGTATCCATTTTTATTGTCATTTTACAATATTGCTGTTTTTGATGATGGTCGGTAATGTTTAATTAATGGTTATATATATATAACCATTAATTAAACATTACTGACCACCAACAAAAAACAAAACAAAACAAATAAAAATATATATATATATATATCACTTTCTTCTGGACACGATAAATTCCACAATTCTGCACAAATCTTTTCCAAACTGATACATAAAATCAAGGGGCATAAAATCTCGGTCAAGTTCGTTAATGGGCAAAATCGGACCAAGCGGATGGAAATAGGGAGCGGTTTTGTGAAAACCGAAAAAAAACCTCGTAACTTCTTAATTTTTGTACATTTCAAATCAGTTTAAAGTTTTTATTACTTCTAAAAATAGGGCCAAAAATTTATGTCTCGCAAATTTTTGATAAAATTAAAAATGGGCTCAAGAGCCGCAAAAAATAGGGTTTTGGGAGAAAAAAAATTCCTAACTTCGTCAATTCTCAAGATATAAAATCCCCATGAATTTATCATATAGCTTCTTAATATTGTCTTCAACATTTATACAGACACGTTTTCGATAGGACCAATTCTTTCAGCAAAAACAAATTAAAAATGCATAGATGTTGAAGAAAAAAATCATCTTATTAAGGGTGTATTCAAATCCAAACTGCTTATTTTCTGATTCATTTTTAAATTCATTTTTGCTCTCAAACGTATCCAATTGGTTGATTCTCTTATTCGGAAACTATATAATGTACCGTAATAATCGATTTTTTGATAGAGGCAGAATATATTTCAAAAAATGATGTTGAAGTGGGCATTTTGGACAGAATTTCTCGAAGCGATTGTGTTAGAAACGAAAAATATTGCCCTACTGAGAAAATAATTGTTTATTAATCAAGTTTTAATTAATTGAAAGAAAAATAAAAACACATGCCGCTTATAAATCTTTTCAAAAATCACGTCAGCAAGTTTCATATTTTTTCTATTAAAAATAAATTAGAAAATGTGCAAGAAAATTTCGAGTTGTTGAGCATGGAAAAGTATTTTTTTTTTTTTTAATACCGCCTTAACATGATTCTGATAGAACCAGCTACTATATAAAAATGAAATAAAAACTCGTCAAAGCGGCCAGATAAAACTGTTAAAGTGGATTTATATTTAATCATGATTTAGTTTTTGTTGGTGAAATCAGTATACTTAACTTCGAAATCTACCTCCGCTTGTAGGCCGCGCTGGCAGGGATTTTTTTTTTAACTATGAATTGTACATATAAGTATACTCTGTTATATTAGAAAAATTACATTAAAAAATTGCGCTGTTCACTCTGGTTGCAAAAGATTTGCCCATTTACACATGAAACAATATAAATAGCCTTGCATTTATTTCCGGCTGGTATTCCGTAATGAAACTAGTATAAATAATATGAAAAAAAAACACAAATTTAACAGGTAAGTATTCTATATAATCGTTAAAACAACTGAAATGCTCAGAATCAAAAAAGGCTGCTATAAGTAGCGAAATCAAATTCAGGTATGCCCATAATAAAAACGTATCGCTTTTAATAAATTTCAAAATTTATTTGAATACGTTTTGATATTTTTCATATAAATTGCCTTTTGGAGTTGTTAGTGGGGAATCTAAAAGCATATTAATTACAGTATACTCTCGATATCTCGAAGTCGAAGGGGCACTTAAAAATTTTCGATAACAAGGTCATAACCAAATGTAAAAATTCTCGTAAAACACAAGATAGGGAATAATGTTATAAAAATTAGAGTCATGATAGATGAGAATAAGTATAAATATGTAATTATAGTCGTAATAAGTCTAAATACTACAATGGCAATTTTAATTTTTAAAATAGTAGAAAATAATTACATTAAATTGAAAAGAATTAGTAAATACATAAATGAACTTAGATTGATAGAATGGCTTAAAAAAGCCAAGTGTCGTGGCCTTGCGACATGTCTTTTGAAAGTTATCGTTTTCCACGTTTTCAGAGCATTCTATGAAGCGTCATAGTACGTGGACAGCTCGGGCCGCAGTAATGCTAGGTAATGGTCCTGAAAGACCCAGTTATTCCTCATTATCAAACGGCAGAGAAGAAACTGGTTGATTTTTTACTTCTAAAAATATTCGGTATAACAAGGTTTTGAGTGAAAACTCTTCGAAATAAGAATTAAAATTAACATTAGATAAATATGTAATACCAATGGGAAAAATAATTTTTCGACACATCGAGGTTTTCGAGATATCGAGAGTATACTGTATCTATATTAAGTTTCTTGCATATCTATTATGTATATGGCAGATATATATGTAAAATATTTTACAAAACTGGATTTAACTTCAAATTCTTCCAACATCCTTATAATATTATAAATGTCAATGTGTGTCCGAATGTTTGAATGAAGTCAGCATCTAAACGAATGAATTAATGGTTTTGTATTTTCGGATATAGATGGATTACAACCCGGAAATGAACATAGGCTATGTTTAAAATGTTTTATTCAAATATTTTGCTTAATAATCCAAAATTTCATTATTTTTCATACACAATGAATTGACATTTTTCCGATAAAATTTAACCATCTTCCTTTTTCCGTTGCCAAAAAATAAAAACTTAGAATAATAATTTAATTTCTTATTGAAAGATTAAAACGGAAATTTTCAAGTATTTTTAATTATACAAGGAGCATGAATTTTGAGTAAGTGCAGAAAGAAGGCAAATGTGACGTCATATATGGAAAATATAAAACGGATATGCTTTGATGTTGAAATAAAATGAGATTGTGTTATGATATTAATTCTTATTATTTAAAGAAAATTGTTATCAAGGATTACGGTTTATCGTCTGCGCACGGTTAACACAAAGATTGAAAATTTCAAAAAAAAAAAAAAAACTTTTGAAGAGCAAATGGGCAGCAAATGTCAATAATATGCACAGTAAAATTAGCAAATTCGAAAATGACGTAGTGATTAGCATGAAATATGTATTTTCATTCTTAAAAAGTAAGTAGATAGAAAGGTTATGTTCTGTAATCGGGTTCGTAATCAATTTGCTTTTTTAGAGAAAGAAATTAGGTGCAAAAGTAAATACATTGTTGTAAACAGGTTTGTTTTTTGTGTGGTAAAGACTTAATAATATTCCAGATGACCAATTCTTCGCCCACCTTTGATGACAAGTATGATTGTAAAGCATATAAAACAGTATCATTCGATAATTTTCTTGGAACAGATGCCATATACGCACTTGGTTTGGTGCGATCTCTTTTTGATACCAATTTGGAGAAAACATCGTTTTCGAATACCAGTTACATGTATATTTTTAAATTATGTTCTATTACTGAAAAAAGGAAATAACAATAAATAAATAAAGTCTTCATTAAGAACTATAGAACAAAGCAATTTATATAATTTTAAAAGAAAATTAAAGTAAATAAACTATATATTAATAAATAAACAACAATAGCTGGGTTACCATATCAATCAAAATAATCCATGTTGGCGATAATTAGGTTCCCGGTGCTTATATGACATCTTTGCCATTTTCTTATTACTTCATGATATAAACAGACATCCTGGTTCAGCGTATAAACCTAAGTTATGTCAATGACCTTATAATAAAGAAATACCTTAAAGTACTCATACTAGCCGCCCTTGGCGACCAGTTTGGTCTCCCTTAAAATTTATGTTTGGGAAAGCATGCTAAGCATTGTATCATGTTACTTTTATTCATAATTTAATTTACTTGGACTCCCTTAACCCTCTCGCTGCACAACCCGAGATTTCACCGGGCAACGTAAAAGTAGCAAAATTTTCGCAATCCGAGATTTCCTCGGGGATTCATTTTTTCCACTGGCGACTATTTTTTATTTCAACTCGGACCACTTTTTAAATACAAAAAATTCATATAGACTTTAACAACCTCTACAAGAGTAATATACTGCAAAATTGATTTTCTTACAATAGTGGTGCGAGACTATAAATGTCTCCATTGACAGTCCTGATTTCGCCTAATTTCTAATATCATATCCAATTTATGATCTCGAACTCTTTTACAAAAAATGTTTACATATTTAAACTCTAAGCTATCTATAGAGTTGAAATATTTAATAAAACAATGCGTGATTTTTGAACCTATTTTGATAATAAAAAAAATACGCAGCGAGAGGGTTAAATATAAATAATATAATCCCTTAAGCTAATATTAGTTTTTGTTGCATTAAAATACCTCAATTTGTTGATTTTCTGCAAGCAAGTAAACCCTACTGGTTTACAATGGAAGTCTATGGGAATTTTGCGAATTATTAGAGATATCGCCAAGTTCGCGTCACTTTTGATGGCAGAATGCGGTCTCCTACGGATACCCTCTTATAGGTATAGCGATGCATTAAATGCTGTTCAATAACCAATGAGATGCGTTTCATTTGGGCGTTGCCATTAAACAATTAAAAAATAACTGCGATTTATGTGCCACGTACGATAGCGTAATATATATTTATATATATAGATTGTCTCTTATAAAATGTGATAAACAATTGGTTTATTATATATTTTTTTAATTATCGGAAGGGAAACGTTTTGCTTAATTAATTCATTTCTTCTTTTTATGTTACGTGAACGACGTCACGGGTAACAGCTAGTCGGTCATAAGTGTCAGGTATTTTTCTAGAATTATTTTTTTTTTTCATGTGATTATTAAGTATTCAAAAATCAGTAGAAAATATACTGGATTCATCCAACAACCGTAATTTTTGCCTGAAGTTCAAGGCGGCTACCCAAGTGCACAAGAATTCTAAAATAATCTTCCATTCTAGTTGTTTGTCTATTCCACCTCAAATTCGTTTTTCTCTTATCATAACCCAGATTCATGAATTAGGATTGGGAAAAAAAAGTCGGTTAATATGTCTTTCATAAAAGTTTACAATCAATTAAAATTAAAATATTTCCTATAAATAACCATACTTTTCCTCGGATTCTATATTTAAAATATGCATTGCATAACACATTTAGACCTTTAACACTTTCATTTGCCAATCACAGTAAGTCGTGTAATGCGAGTTCTTACCAAACGGTTGTTCGCGCGTTATCGCGTGGACGACGCTATCAAGTTTCCAAGCGGAATAGTATGGCGGCCACAGCGAAACGGCACAATTTTCAGCTTGGCAATGAAAGTGTTTCAATAGTCTCTTTTTGTCAATTGATTTAAGTGCAGGCTCTTTCAAGCCCATTTGCTCCTGCTCGAAACTACCCGTGAGACAAGTCCCGCGACGCGTCCCGAAGGTCCCCACCAGACAAGCCCCAACAAGGCAGCCCTCAGAGATGCTCCGGCCAGACCGGCGCACTGCCCAGCGCACGCCACGCCGGTTATTCCCAAGATAAATGAATTGGTCGAATACGACAATCCTCACCACGCAGATAGAAGAGCCAAATGGTCCCTTCTCTCGGTTCCCGACCCGGTACGCCCCGACAGCCAGCAGGAACCGGACACCTATAAAGGAGCAGGGCCCACGAACCTACACGAGGTTTCCCGAGCCGGAGTTACTTTACGGAGGGCTCACAAGATCAAATACCATTATCCGGCAAAGACATTTATGCGAGCCAACCGATGGAGTATGAAGGCGCCACTAGCGGAAGAGCCTGGAGGGGCAGGAAAACCCCCCTCCGGACGTAAAGCGTCCCTGCTCCGGGCTTTTCCCCCAATCTCCCCGCTCACCTGTGGAACCCCTCGCGGCTCGACGCTGGGAGTCAAAGGAGACCAGACAAGTGCCGTTAGCGACCCCAGGCGGTCACGGAAAGCTCCACCTAGACGGGATAGATCCCGCCTCGCTAGGGGTTGGAGGGTCCGGAGTCCCGCCCGTCCCCCACAACTGGACTCCACCCGAGGGTGGAGAAGACGCGGGAGACCGGAAAGAGCCCGGCCCCACGCGCATCACATACGCAACTCAATTTACGTCATCAATTTTTTATTTAAAAAAAATGCAATATCCTTCAAATGATAATAAATTACATGCAAAAATTTCGGAACACAAATTTTCATTACTATTCTTAAAAAAAAAAAAGCTAAAAACAGCTTTTTTTCAGTCTTCAAGAGGCAAAGCCCGCTTAAACTACGACCAACTACAATTAAAATATTTAAAATATTATATTGATTATATATCTAGTTCATATTTGCTTCATCCTTTAATTTCGATTTAAAACATTAATCGACGTAGGTCTGCAGACCATTCAAAAATTTCACAAAACGAAAACGGCCGAATTCTTGCGAGTCCCATCTCCTCTCACTTAATCTTTTCCCTTTTTATGATATTATCAGCGCTATTATGACTAGATAAACGACAGTATCATCGAGTAACTTTGCTTAATGTGTGTAGAGAAGGGCAGAAGATCGCATTATCGAGTAAATGAATAGTTGAGTGTAAGAATTGGTAAAATACCATATCATGGAGTAACTTAAATGGCTTTGTGTTATAGATGGGCAGAAGGTCGCGTTCTCGAGTAACTGAGATAGTTGTGTGTAGTAATTTACAAAATACGGTATCGCTGAGTAACTTATATTGCTGTGACGGTAGAACAGCGTCAGGTAGATGAGGACGGTAGAAGATTGCGAAATCGAGTAACTTAGATAGTGTGTGTAGGAATAGAAAAAAAACGTACCATTGAGTAACTTACTAATCACTGTGTGTATAAATCGACAAAATATCGCATTATCGAATAACTGAGATAGTTGTGTATAGTAATTGGCAAAATACCGTGTCACCGTGTAACTTATATTGCTGCGTAACACACGGCAGAAGATTGCATTATTGAGTAACTAAAAGAGCTGTGCGTAGGAATTGGTAAAATATTGCATCTTCGAGTAACCTCAGCTTACTTGACAGAAAATCAGTGCATCTGGTGAAATATTTGGGATTTATAATATTTACTATATATATATATAAAATGCAATTGGAAAAAAATTTCCGGCTGTTAATAACGTGAATTCTGCTAAATGGATTTTGATGGGACTTGCACTGTTAATTAGGTAATTTTAGGGGAGATTTTAGCATTTTGCATATCATTCTATATCAAATTTACAATAAATGATCAACAAAAGGAGTCGATCCTTAACAGAACAAATTTCACCTAACACATTAGATATCAATGCCATTAGATCACAATGCCATTCGTATAGTTTTCAGCAATACGGAAAGACAGATAACGTTCCATATTACTTTAAAACACATGGTGAAATTCATTAAAATTTTTCATTTGTTTCAAAGTTAGTTTGGCGAAACCGATCGGTGTAACGGGCAAAGCTTGCTAGTAATATATAGATGAAGAATAATCTTTTTTAGGTAAAATGCGTTCTTATGCACATTGCGCTGCATTAAATGTAGGATTTAATTCGATCTCTCTTTGGCCGATTTTCGTAGACGACAATACAGAAAAGGAAAAAGCATCGTCCGAATACTACAATCGTTTATAACTAAAGAAGTGATTCATTTATCGAAAAAAAATGATCTATTACAAATTACTGCCAGAATTATGTCTGCAAGTTGCAAGCTTTTATATTTAAAAGATAGTCTGAAAATGTTTCAAAGTTTCGGGCTATTACTGGAATTATTATTATTATTATTATTATTATTATTATTATTATTATTATTATTATTATTGTTATTATTATTATTATTATTTAAGAACCGCCTTAAATGTTTAGAACGTCATGTTTTAGTATGCACATGACATGTAAAAAATCGACGCAATTTAAAGCACACATATCTAAAGTAAATTTTCTCCAATGTTTCATAATGGAGCCCTTTCGTAAGTCTTTGTATCAAAATGAAAGAACAGGGGTGAAAAACACCAGATGATGCAAAATGCGAAATATATATATATCGTAGGCTAACTGAGAAATCCGGCTCTTTGCAAAGAGCCGGGCTAATTCGAGAATCCATCTCCCTTTTTCCTATTAGCCTGATATTTTTCAGGCTTATTGCAAAGAGCCTTGAAAGTGTTAGGCTAATTGAAAAATGACCACTTATTATCCGATCAGGGTGATATTTTTAGCTCACAGGCTATCAAAGCCTGAGAGCTTATGTGCCCGCCGATTTTGTATGTAGGTGTGTACGTACGTACGTACGTATGTACGTAACACGATAACTCTTGATAGAAATATCCGATTTACTTCAAAAAAGATTTTCTAGGTTCATTCTGATAAGGTGCTTCCCTGATTAGTTTTTGGGGTTCATTGGTTAAGGATAAAGGGGGAAAAGGGGGGCTAGTCCCCCCTTCGTTAATTTATATACATGTGTTTTTCATGCAGAAATATTCGATTTGCTCCAAATTTGGTATACCGGTTTATAGTGTTAAGGAGCTTCCCTGATTAGATTTGGAAGAACATTATTTAAGTATAAAGGGGGGAAAGGGGGCTACCCCTCTTAATTTAGATAAACCGGTTTTTTCATGATGAATTATTCGATTTGCTCCAAATTTGGTATACCGGTTTATTAAGTTAAGGAGCTGCCTTGATTTGATTTGGAGGTTCATTAGTTACATATAAAGGGAGGAAAGGGGGGGGGGGGGGGCTATCCCCCCTCCGTAATTTAGATAAATGGGTTTTTCATGCAGAAATATGCGATTTGCAATAAATTTGGTATACCGGTTAATTATGTTAAACAGCTTCCCTGATTACATTTGGAAGATCATTATCATGTATAAAGGGTGGGAAAGGGGGCAATTGCCTCTTCCTTTAATTTAGATAAATGCGTTTTTCATGTAGAATTATTCGATTAGCTCAAATTTGGTATACTGGTTTATTATGTTAAGGAGATGGCTTGATTAGATTTGGAGGTTTATTAGTTAAATATAAAGGGAGGAAAGGGGGGGGGGTAGACCCACTTAATTTAGGTAAATGGGTTTTTAATGCAAAATTATTCGATTTGCTCCAAATTTGGTATACCAGTTTATTATGGTAAGGAGCTTCCCTGATTAGATTTGGAGGTTCATTAGTTAAGTATAAAGGGAGAAAAGGGGGCTAGAGCCCCCCTTAATTTAGATAAATGGCTTTTTCATGCAGAGTTATTCGATTTGCTCCAAATTTCGTATACCGGTTTATTATGTTAAGGAGCTTCCCTGATTAGATTTGGAGGTTTATTAGTTAAGTATAAAGGGAGGAAAGGGGGCTAGACGCCCCCTTAATTTAGATAAATGGGTTCTTCATGCAGAGTTATTCGATTTTCTCCAAATTTCGTATACCGGTTTATTATGTTAAGGAGCTGCCTTGATTAGATTTGGAGATTTATTGGTTAAGTATAAAGGGGGGACAGGGGCTAGTGTCCCCTTAATTTAGATAAATGGGTTTTTCATACAGAATTATTCGATTTGCTTCAAATTTGATATACCAGTTTATTACGATATGGCTTCCTTCGTTTGATTTGGAGTTCATTGGTTAAGTATAAAAGGTGGGAAATCGGGGCAATTGCCCCTCCCCTTAATTTAGATACATGGGTTTCATGCAGAATTATCTTATTTAGTTTAATTTTTTTCAACCGGATCCGAACTTGAAGGTTCCATTTTAAGTCAACCCGAAAATCGACCACAACCAGGTTTCGGATTGACTTCAATTAGAACTTTCAGGTTCGGATCGGGTTGCCGGTGGACGAAGATTATTTCGTCTGGCTTCCATCGGGTTATATTTCTTTGGAATATTTTTGTCGGTTAAGATTTTGTTCGGGACGGGTTTCAGGTTGACTTCGAATGGAATTTTTAGTTTCTGGTAGCGTTGCGTGTCCACGGAAACTAATTTGTCTTGTTCGGATCCGGTTATGGATCTTTGGAACATTTTTGTCAGTTATCAGATTTGGTTCGGGATTTCGGGTTTTTTCAAATGGAACTCTCAGGTTCGGGTCGGCTTGCGCGTAGACTGAAATTATTTTGTCTTGCTCGAATCGGGGTAAGGTCTGTTGTAATTTATTTTTCGGGTTTGGGTAGGGTTATGCATTAATAAACCTAATAAAAAGAAAATTGCCCAGTTAAACTGATGGCATTGAGCTCACAGGCTATTCACACTAATTGTATATTATACTCTTATTTTAAAGAATAATGCCCCTCGAAAAATAAATGAAGGTATTAGTCCCGTTGCCCCCCTTTCTACTTAACCAAAGAACCTCCAAATCTAATCAGGGAAGCTACTTAACATAATAAATTGGTATACCAAATTTGAAGCAAATCAGATAATTCTGCATGAAAAACCATTTCACTAAATGAAGGGGGGGAGGTATTAGCTCCCCCATTTCACCCTTTATGCTGAACCAATGAACTTTCAAATATAATCAGAAAAGCTCCTTATTAGAATGAACCTAGAAAAAAAATTAAACTAAATCAGATAATTCTGCGTGAAAACACATTTATCTAATTTAAGGAGAGGTGCAATTGCCCCCCTTTCCCCCCTTTTATACTTAACCAATGAACCTCAAAATCAAATGAAGGAAGCCATATCGTAATAAACTGGTATATCAAATTTGAAGCAAATCGAATAATTATATATGAAAAACCCATTTATCTAAATTAAGGGGACACTAGCCCCTGTCCCTCCTTTATACTTAACCAATAAATCTCCAAATCTAATCAAGGCAGCTCCTAAACCGGTATACGAAATTTGGAGCAAATCGAATAACTCTGCATGAAGAACCCATTTATCTAAATTAAGGGGGGCTCTAGCCCCCCTTTCCTCCCTTTATACTTAACTAATGAACCTCCAAATCTAATGAGGGTAGCTCCTTAACATAATAAACTGGTATACCAAATTTGGAGCAAATCGAATAATTTTGCACTAAAAACCCATTTACCTAAATTAAGGGGGGGGGGGATCTAGCCCCATTTCCTCCCTTTATACGTAACTAATGAACCTCCAAATCTAATCAAGCCATCTCCTTAACATAATAAACCAGCATACCAAATTTGAGCTAATCGAATAATTCTACATGAAAAACGCATTTATCTAAATTAAGGGGAGAGACAATTGACCCCTTTCCCCCCTTTATAACATAATAATGATCTTTCAAATGTAATCAGGGAAGCTGCTTAACATAATTAGCCGGTATACCAAATTTATAGCAAATCGCATATTTCTGCATGAAAAACCCCATTTATCTAAATTACGGGGGGGGGGGGATAGCCCCCCTTTCTCCCTTTATATGTAACTAATGAACCTTCAAATCTAATCAAGGCAGCTCCTTAACTTAATAAACCGGTATACCAAATTTGGAGCAAATCGAATAATTCATCATGAAAAACCGATTTATCTAAATTAAGGGGGTAGCCCCCTTTCCCCCCCTTTATATTTAAATAATGATCTTCCAAATCTGATCAGGGAAGCTGCTTAACACAATAAACCGGTATACCAAATTTGGAGCAAATCGAATATTTCTGCATGAAAAACCCATTTATATAAATTAAGGGGGGGGGGGACTAGTCCCCCTTTTCCCCCTTTTTCCTTAACCAATGAACCCCCAAAAATAATCAGGGAAGCACCTTATCAGAATGAACCTAAAAAAAAAATTGAAGCAAATCGGATATTTCTATCAAGAGTTATCGTGTTACGTACATACATACGTACGTACGTACGTACACACGTACATATACAGAATCGGTGGGCACATAAGTTCTCAGGCTTTGATAGCCTGTGAGCTAAAATATCACCCTGATCGGATAATAAGTGGTCATTTTTCAATTAGCCTAACGCTTTCTAGGCTCTTTGCAATAAGCCTGAAAAATATCAGGCTAATTGGAAAAAGAGAGATGGATTCTCGAATTAGCCCGGCTCTTTGCAAAGAGCCTAGGCTGTTTGCAAAGAGCCGGATTTCTCAGTTAGCCTACTAGGCTGTTTGCAAAGAGCCGGATTTCTCAATTAGCCTACGACATATATATATATATATATATTGAGGTGATAATGGTGAGACTGTGGAAGGTTGTTGATGAATTTCCTTTCATTTCTAGCTCACAGGCTACCAATGCCTGAGAGCTAATGTGCCGGCATGTTCTGTATGTATGTATGTACGTAAAGCGATAACTCATGATAGAAATATCCGATTTGCTTCAAATTTTGTAAATAGGTTCATTCTGATAAGGCGCTCCCCAGATTAGTTTTTGGCATTCATTGGTTAAGTATTAAGGGGGATGGGGTATAATCCCCCCCCCCCCTTAATTTAGATAAATGTATTTTTCATGCAGATTTATCCGATTTGCTGCAAATGTTGTAAATAGGTCCATTCTGATAAGGCGTTTCCCTGATTAGTTAGATTAACATTAGAATAAAATAGATTTAAAATATCAGCTTTATTAACGTTGCATACTAAATTTCAGAGCCAAAAAGTCAGAGACCATAGGTCAACTGTCCAGTTGGGGATTTGCTTTAATCACATCCAGTTACTGAGGTATATTACAACATGTTTTCTGTAAAATGTAGAGTGTGTAGCTGTGGTATTTATAAATATTTTACAAGGTTACACTAAAAGATGTCAACAGTAATTCATTTAGAGCATTAGACAGAAATTAGGTTTCATTACTGTTTATAAGCGATACTTTCATAACTAAAAGTGCATTTTTATGCATTGTATGTGTTTTTAATATTAGCTGCACTCATTTCAATTGTATAGTGTTTATAAATTCTGCTGATAATATACATGGCTTTGGGAAAGTGTTCTTAAAAGTTATCGTTATGAGCTTGACTAATGCACGGTCATGCAGAGCCACCTCATCTGAGCGAGTTCACCATGGCAGGAATTAGGGTGCCATAATGAGTAAAATTGGCCAAAAATTACAAATATTCTCTTTCACAAAAAAGACTTTTAAATATTAAGGAAGAGCGTTTCCTCTCTTTAGCTCATGCTCCCCCCCCCCCCCCCCCCCCCCGAAAATAAAAGAATGATCTACATCATCAAAAATCTAATGGTTAACATTTTATTCTATAAACATAGTACTACAATGTTTTCAAGTTAAATTATTGGTGTTTTCCTCTTAACAAAGCAAGTTAAAACAATTCATGATGATCAATGCGGGGGGAGCGGGGTGTTCTTTTAGACATTTTGTGACATTCATAGATAAACAAAAATGAAGTTTGCAAACTTTTATCTCAGAAACCAATCCATCAATTTTTCTATTAGTTTCCTATTAGTTTTTCTACTAGATAGTTTCTTAAAATTGTGATATCCCAAAGCGTACCCAAGGGAAAGGGCTGAAGGGACTACAGCCACCCCCCGACCCTTGAAATTTTCGAAAGTGATATGAAAAAAGGGCTGTTTTTTGCTGCTTCTTTTTTTGGAAAACAAATTAACTTTTTCTGTCATGCAGCGGACTAGTCATTCTCATTAGACCTATATTAGTGCACATTGTCACCAAAGAAGAGAAAGGGGGCTGATGGGGTTACAGGCTCTCTCCTCCCGAAATAGTCGAAAATTAAATAAAAAAAGTGTTTCTTCCTTACTTTTTTAGATAAATCTGAAATTTTTTCTTTTGTCATACAGCGAAATAGCCATTCTCTCGTTAACCCCATATTACTGCACATTGACATCACAGCATACCCAAAGCTGGGGAGACGGATGATGGAATTACAGCCTCCTCCTCTCGAAATAGTCGAAAATGAAATGAAAAAAGTGCTGATTTTTGTTTCTTTCTGTTTGAGATAAATTTGTATTTTTCCCCTTTCATTTAACAGACTAGTCATTCCCTTACCTTTAGTTCCAAATTAGTGCACAGTGACACCACATTATACTCAAAAAGGTGGAAGTGGGGATAATAGAGTTGCTGCTCCCTCACAAAATAGTCGGAAACGAAAAAAGTGTTGCTTTTTTTTTTTTTTTTAGATAAATTTGTATTTTTCCCCTATCAATCAGCAGACTAGCCGCTCTCTTCTCTTTAGTTCCATATTAGTGCACAGTGACACTGCATTATACCCAAAGAGGTGAAAGGGGCTAATGGGGTTACAGACACCTCCCAAAATAGCCGAAAATGAAATGAAAGAAATGCTGATTTTTTTTCTTTTTGTTTGAGATAGATTTGTAATTTTGTTTTCTGAAATTCTTATCTTTTTAGATAAATTTGAAAATTTTCTTCTGTCATACAGCGGAATAGCCATTCTCGTTAGCTACATGTTAGTCCTCATTGACATCAGAGCATACCGAAAGAGGGGGAGGGGGAGGACTGATGGAATTACAGCCCCTTCCTCCTTAAATAGTCAAAATGAAATGAAAAAATAGTGCTTTTTTTCTTTCTATTTGTGATAAATTTGCATTTTCTCCTTATCATTCAACAAACTAGCCGCTCTCTTCTCTTTAGTTCCACATTCGTGCAGAATGACATTACATTATACCCAAAGAAGTAAGCAACAGCCTCCTCCCAAAATAGTCGAAAATGATATTTTAAAAAAACGCTGTTTTTTTCTTTTTGATTGAGATAGGTTTGTAACTTTGTTTTCTGCAATACAACAAACTAGCCATTCTGATTAGTCCCATATCAGAGCACAGTTACACCACAGTAAACCCAACGAGGGGAAGGGGCCTGATGGGATTACAGGACCTCTTTCGAAACAGTGGAAATTGAAATGAAAAATGCGCTGATTTGTTTTCTTTCTGTTTGAGATGAGAGAAATTTATAATTTTTCCCTCCTATCATTCAACGGAACAGCCACTCACTTCTCTCCAGTCTTATCAGTGCACAGTTGCCCAAAGACGTTGAAAGGGGTAATGGGTTACAGCTCTCCTTACGAAGTAGCTGAAAATAAAATGAAAAAGGTGCTGATTTTTTTGTTTTGTTTGTTTGAGATAAATTTGTAATTTAATTTTCTGTTATACAGATGATTAGCAATTCTCGTTAGTCCTTATTAGTCCACATTGATACTACAGCATACTCAAAAATGGGGAAGGAGACTGTTGGGGTTACAGGCCCCTCCCTTCAAAAAATGTCGAAAATGAAAAAAAAAAGTGCTGATTTGTTAACATTTCTGCTTGAGAGAAATTTACAATTTTCCCTCCCATCATTCAACTACAACATACTCTTTAGTCCCATATTAGAGCATAGTGGTACCACAGTATAACCAAATAGCTGGAATAGGGCTAATGGGGTTACAGCTCCCTCCCGAAATAGTCTCTTATTCATATGAAACATGAGAAATTTTCGGGCCGTTTAAATCTGTGGGTTCTGGGAAAATGCCCCACGTGTATTCAAATAGAAAACAGGTGGTAAGTGTGATCACAGATCGACCCAGAGGGTTTCGTTTAACATTGCTTTCAAAACGCGTAGTACATTTATCGCCATGGAACCCCTTTTAAATTATGGTAAACCCTCCCTAAACTATCTTAAAATTTCAAACAGATCGCCTTGTTATATTTCCTAATTTTGTTTGCGACTCCCCCCCCCCTCCCTTCCCTAAATGTGACGCGCCATTCTTTTTGATAATTTTTTTTTTTTTTTATCGTGTGTTATAAACTATCTTAAAGTTTAAAACAGATCGCCGTGTTAGGTTTCCTAATTTTCACAAAAGCGCGGACTGTTAGTTCCACATTCCACCACTAGGGAGCGCACTCTATTCTTAACAAAACTGTATCTGACCGAAACTCTGTTAAACAACCTCTCAGTAGGTATACTACTCGAGGGAGGAGGCGATTTTCGATGGAGCCCCCCCCCCCCCCCCTCAACAAAAATTCAACTTAACTTAAATTTATAAAGTTCTTATTATGTGTTATAAACTATGTCATTCTTTAAAAGCGATCGGTTCTTCACTTTTCCTAAATTTAACAAATTCCCATCAATTGTCTGTGCGAGCAAAAGCATCTCTTTTATAAATTTAAAAATCGATTTTTTCGCAAATCGGAAAATTGTTGTCTGATTTTTTTAAAATTTAGATTTTATGTATCAGCGCACGAAATAACATTCAGATGCGAAAGAACCAAATTTGTACTGCGATTATCAAACCCTAGTGTAAAAATGTATATCCTTTTCTTTCCGTGTTACGTAGTCTGCCGTGCAAAAAATGAAATTCTGGAATTATTATCTTGGCTTCCAATTGTCGAAATTAAGAAATAAAGACAGATTCTGAGAGAGTATGAAATTTTACGTCGGATGGCATAAAAATCGTAGATAAAAAATAAAAATAAAAAATTGCTCATTTATCACAATTCTGAGTCCCGTTTTTAAACCGCAAGACACACCTGTTTTATATTTTCTCGTTCTCTCCGAAAATTCAATGTCATCAGACATTGACGAAATTGATATTTTTTTCGGGACCATTTGTCAAAAATCGGGATATATTTAAGTCCAAATTGACGGAACCTCAAGCCATGCCGTAAATTTTTGGAAAATTCGGAACAGAACCACCCTTTCCCCCCTCTGGCTACCAAAAATGATTTCCGTTTACAACACAATTCAACGTGTTTTGTAAAATTTAGAACATTAGGGAAATTTAAGTCCCCCCCCCCCCGAAATAAAATCCTGTGTACGCCACTGTTATATCCCATATGCTACAGTGAATGCTGCATGGTATAAAATTTATGTATATGTACAAAAGGCATGAAGATTAGTAGTAGTTACTTAAGCAAACTATTTATGAACAATTTCTATGGATAGACAGAAGATTGGCCCTCAAAATGATATTTGACCCGCTGCTCTACAAGGAGTTATTACAATATACAAGTTGTATTTGCTCAGGTGGAAAAGAAAAATATTTGTTTTCTTTTTTTTAAGTAAATTATATTGGGTTTGTTCATTAATTTTAAAAAATTGGAAATTTGTTTGTAAATAACGACCCTTTGAAAATCTAAATGACAGACACTATGGTCAAAGAATCTTTATGTTCAGTTTTTAGAAATACATGGTAAATTTCTAACGATTTCATTAAATTCATTGGGAGTTGTTTACTTTGGTGACAGACATGCTAAAATAATTTTATTGTTATTCATTGAATGGTTTGCATTCGAACCTCATTTGTATCGTAATTGTATCTTAGTATCATCATATAACCTTGCGTTGCCACAAGAACGTCAAAAAAAAAAAAAAAAAAAAAAAAAAAAAAGACTAGAACGAAATTTGGGGATTTCAATTCGATAATAATGGTCATTTGAAAATTCGAACAACTTTACAGTTATAGGAAATATATTTCCAATCCATCAACTCATTATTAGATTATGTTAAAATTCTTTGATTTCAATAAAAGTTGTTTATTTTGCTAGACGAGACATTTAAAAATTTTGGTGTCTTTCATTGAATGATTTGTGTTCAGACCTTGTATGAAATAGGGAATATATTATAGCCAGTGGGTATTTTTATTAGGTAATTTCAATAATTGCTTAACAAATTTGCTACAGCTATCTCATATGCATTTAATTGCAATCGGTAAGGAAATTTAAAATTTTGCTTCAAATTAACTTTCTTAACAAAATAATAAATTTAGGAGGAACAACACCAATTTGTTTAATTTTTATTAAATCTGACACATTGTATCTTTAAAAGAATAAAAAAGAAGAAATAACCTATTGTTCCGCCTGGCGCCGGGAGGGGATGTTTAAAATGAATTTAGTTGAAATATTGACAATTTACGCTATTAATATTAGGCTATTTTTATTCCATTCATTGAATATTTTAAGTTATTTCAGATCTTTATTTCGTGAGAAATTCACGCTTGAAAGCTACGTTTAATAAAATCGTGAATTTCTAATTTGATTTTTTTCGTTATATTTAAAAAACTATATAGACAGATATTCTTCTATCAAAAATGTAGTTAAATGGAGAGGAAAAACTTACATAGCCAATCTGAATTACCAAAGAATCTAAACACACAAGAGTTGCCATTCTTGGATTATTGCCGCTTTAGTGAGTAACCGCTAAATAGAGAGGAAAATCTTATATAGCAAACCTGTATTACCAAAGAAACCAAACACACAAGGGTTGCCATTATTGGACTATTACCGTTTTACCGAGTAATCGTTAGGAAACTCCCTGGGTTTGAGGCTGCATTTTTACACACCGCCAGATGGCGTTATACAGATTTTAGATTTTACATAACACACGGTGTGTATGAATGACTGTGGAATAACGCTTTTCTGAGTAACTTCGAAAAAAGTGGTGCAATGCATAGAAAAATGCTTCAGGAACGTCATGGTATGCTTAAACAAATCGAGTAACCGGCAAAAGTTACTCGAATTGAAATTGGTTACTCCTTACGTTGGTGTTTAAACCACTTTAGGTACTCAAAAGGGAGGGTAGGAGAGTGCACACACACACACACACACACACATATATATATATATAAATTTATTATCGACATGCAACGGCAATTTGTAAATTTATGTATTCGGTAATTATATCCATAGATTTTTACTCTTATTGTTTATATCTCAAATTATACGGGCCTGGCGCCAATCTCGGGATCATTGAGACCCCTAGCATATTTCTCAAGCAAGATTAAAGCGAAAAATTATACACTGTTATTTTATATCTAAAAGTTAAAGCATTGTCTTAGATCGATTTTTAATAATGTGTAAATTTATGGCAGATCCCTAACTTGTATTTCAAATAAATTGATATCGCGTCACTCAGAAGCATGCTTAAGTTGTGTAAGTCACGAATTCTGCATTTTAATGCGTATGTGAAATTGACAGATATCAAAATTGATTTTTTTTTAAATTCTAGAATGGATAAGGGAAAATGTCCTAATGGGAAATTTTATCCTACGGGGACCGTATAAAAGTTGAATTTTTGAATTTTCTCAAATAGACCCCCCTTGGAGTTGCAACTTCTAATAAAATTTTCCACACTTTTTTTTATGAAAGTTTGCACTTAAGGAGAGACACCTATTGTTTCGATATTTATGAATCACACTGTGTACATACATCACATTGTCCGTCATTTTTGAAAGGCTATCTTTCCAGTATATAAATAAGGATAACAAAAATGAAAAAAAAATTACATTTTAAACGATAATCCATATTAACACCAGTTTAAAAAAATCTAAAATTAAATCAACATTGCAGTAAAATCTCAGAAGCATCATCACAACAACCTACCTTTTTATACAGCGTGGTTGCTAC